>SNQJ01S0020674.1:142190-153025 GCA_010110895.2 Picea sitchensis
GACCATCAAATCAGTGCCATCGACATTTCGACAATCAGGAATAGGAAGGGACAGTAGCCCGAGACTCTCGATCCACGAAATCCCAACAAGATCAGGACCGCCAGATCTTCAGAGGCTTAGAGTCATGGATCTGCAGCGAGGCAACATTTCATGATTTCGGTGACCGAGAGGAGGAGAAAATGAACTTTATGAAGATCCAAGTCACAAAATGTGAAATGCTGAAGTGATTGTAATCGTCGATCAAGGGGAGACTAGGGCCGTATATCTCGCGTCATCGTGATTTTGGTGTTCGTGACTAGGAGGGGTCAGACGCCTTGCATCGCAATGTCCCGACATAGAGAACTGCGATGCACCTTCATGGTGAAGCTCGTGCTCATGGTCGTGTGGTCACGCGAGCCGGGGAAGGGGAGGAGCTAACCTCCATTATCCATCATCGGGGTTCGAGACTTGGAGGAGTCAAGGACTCGTTGTATTGGAAATCCTGAAGTCACGAAATGTGACGTGTGTTTGGATTAAGTCTGTTTTCAATCCTGCGGTCACGTGGAGAGGGGACTCGCACATAGTGGTGGTTTTCACGGGTAAAACACAAACAAGGGCTTGTGGATTTGGTGTTAAAGGTTCCAGTCTGGAACTAATAGAGCTATTTTTTCGGCTCTAGAGTCAAATATCCTAACCGGAAGGTCATAGAACCCTTATGAGAGATAGGGGTTCTGCATCATAGCCCTAGTAGCATCCATGCCTGAGGGGTCTAACCCCCGGGGAGATGAACAGGTTCTTGGGCAGGATCAGGTAGTTGTGGGTGATGTTGTTGGATTGATGAGGTCCTTTCATAGGATGTCTAAGGCACTAATCAGTTGTTTGGATAGAGATGAGGTCGGGGTGCCTGCACCTCCTGAGGATTCCCTGTGCGCTGTGGTCAGTACTGGTAGCATTCACCGCAAACTCATGTAGCCGTCGAGGCATGGTTGGAGAATATGGAAATCTGCTTTCCACTTCGCGAATATACCTCCAACATGAAAGTTCACATGAAGGTATTTCAACTGAAGGGGAGCACTCTTCTATAGTGGAAGATGCTTCTGCCGCAATTGAACATGGCAGTTGAATACATGTCATGGGAACTGTTCGAGGAACGATTCTAGGAGAGGTATCTATCTAAGGAATTCATTGAGCATCATCTCAACAAGTCCAATGCCTTGCAACAACGCGGTCATACAGTACTCGAGTACGAGGCCCATTTTATGGACCTACTTCGGTATGCTCTGCACCTGAATACTGAGAAAATTAAGGTCAACAGGTTCATGTTTGGTATTAATGTCAACCTGTGTGCAAAGGTTAATATTCTGATGCCTCAAACCTTGCATGATGTTTTCTAGAATGCCCTCATAGTAGAGGAGGATCTTATCAGTAGGGGTCAGAGCAGGACTCCAGTGGGACATGCGTCATCTAGTGCGCAACAACATTATACACTAGCTAGACATTCACCAGGATATTGTGGCTTCCAAACAGGATCCACTTTCTCTACACCTCGACGAACAACGCCTTAGTAGTGTACTCCTTACTGAGGACCACAACACCAACAACAACGTCGACTGCAACAACAATAGTTTAGACCCGTTCAACAGAACAAACCAGGGTTCCAGGTCGGTGGGCCGTCAACTTCTACTTTGGGTACCAGGAGTACTGGAGCTAAGAAAGGATGTTGGACATGTGGGGAACCACATTAATAGCGTGAATGCCCAGTGGAGAGGAAGAGAGAATCTGGATAAGCTAGACCCATTACCGTGGGAGATTTGGGCAAGGCCCATCGAATTCATGCAGTGGTTAATAACCTCCAGGCAGAGCACTAGTTGACTTTGATCGAGACGTTAGGTATCATCGTTGACCAAACCCCTAGTATTTTAATAAATCCAGGTTCTACTGAGAGTTTCATTTATGGTGCAGCACTAAAAAGAATTAAGGTAAAGGAAGTCAAATAAGACGAGTTTAGCTGTGTAGAAATGGCTTTGGGATCCAAACAAAAGGTTGGTGGGAAGGTTACGGGCTGTAGCCTTAACCTGGGAGAGTTTTTCACTAGGGCCAACTTGTACGCCACAACCTTAGGGTCTTATGACGTTGTGATCGGTATGGATTGGTTGGAATCATATGACGCGATACTCGATTGTAAGATGAAACAGTTGAGCTTGGTTGATGACAAGGGATAGATATGCGTGATTTTAGGTTAAAAGAAGGGAGTCTCCCTGAGGTTCATCTCTTCCTTGCAACTACGAAAGAGCATGCGCAAGGAATGTCATCTTTATTTGATCCTTGTGTTAAACGAGAAGGGAGTAGAAGAAGGTCTAGAAAACCTTCCAATGTTGAGAGAGTTTGCAGATGTCTTCCTTGAGGAGGTACCTGGGATGCCGCMGGAGAGGRAGTTGGAATTTACCATCGACCTAAAACTGGGAACTGAACCGATAGCAAGAACGCCTTATTGGATGTCGACCCCGGAGTTACAGGAGTTGAAAATGCAACTGAAGGAGTTGTTGGACCGAGGACTTATATGTCCAAGTGTGTCAYCGTGGGGCCTGCCTGTTATATTCATAGGGAAGAAGGATGGGTCGTGGAGACTCTGCATTGACTATCATCAATTGAAGAAGGAAATCATCAAGAATCAATATCCATTGCCAAGGATTGATGATATCTTTGATCAGATGAAGGGTGCGAAAATGATTTCAAAGATCGACTTGAGATCAGGGTATTACCAGTTATGGTTAAAGGAGGATGACATCCCTAAGAACGCCTTTAAGACAAGGTTTGGACATTACAAGTTTACTATTTTACCTTTTGGACTGACAAAACACCCTGGGGTATTTATGAGTTTGATGAACAGGGTGTTCTACGAATACTTGGATAGGTTCATCCAAGTATTCATTGATGATATTTTGATTTACTCTTAGACGATGGAGGAGCATGATGAGCACTTGCACTTGGTGCTACATGAGAGAAAAAATTGTTTGGGAATCTTTCGAAATATTCATTTTATCAATCGAAGATTCACTACTTAAAGCATGTCATCTCCGACGAAGGTATCGTTGTGGATCAAACAAAGGTAGAGGATATTATGGAATGACTTGCACCAACAAATGTCCCAGAAGTGTGTAGCTTCATGGGTATAGAGGAATACTATCGATGATTCGTCGAGGGTTTTTCAAAGATGTCAAACCTGATCACGGAATTGCAGAAGAAGAACAAGAAGTTTGTATGGACCGAGAAATGTGTGAAGGCATTTYRGAGGCTCAAGGAGATGTTGATGACAACACCGATACTAAATTTCTCTGACATGGAAACARACTTCTTGGTGTGAATTGATGCATCCAAGGAAGGCTTAGGCAGAGTCTTGATGCAAKATGGTCGAGTGATCGCTTACATATCGAGAAAGTTGAGAAGGAATGAGGGGAACTATGYGACATACGATTTGGAGTTGCTAGCAATTGTTTATGCCTTGAGAGTTYGGATACCTACCTGATTGGATGRAAATTKGAACTAAAAATGGACCACTGTGGTCTACAACACATATTTACGCAAAGTGACTTGAACGCGTGACAATGATGTTGGTTGGAATTKCTTAGCGAGTACGATTTCAAGATTACTTACATAAAGGGAACAATGAACAAAGTGGTTGATGTGTTGAGTCAGATACCGCACATTTTTTTGGTGATGCCTCTTTAGACGAATCTATGTGAAAATATCCTAACTTTACAACACAATGATGACTGGTACAAAGATGTCAAGGTTTTTATCACACAAAACACAATGATGGTACCCCAATTTGAGGGATTTACTGTGGACAACGACAAATTATTGATATTTAAAAGTTGAATTTACGTACCACCGAACAAAGAGTTGAGAAGTTTGATCCTAAACGAGGCTCATAGAGTAGTGTACATGGCTCATCCTGGAGTCACAAAGATGAGGGCAGACCTGAAACCCTTATTTTTCTGGAAAGGAATGAAGGAAGACATAGTCAACTACGTGGCCATTTATCTAGAATGTCAACATGTGAAGGATGAATATAGACATTTGTCATGATTACTATAGCCACACGTTATTCCAGAATCAAAATGGGAGGTCATTTTGATGGATTTCATTATTGGATTGCCATTGACGACAAGGCAACATGACTCAATTTTTGTGGTAGTCAACACTTTGATGAAGAGTGCTCATTTTATTCCTATGCGTACGACGTATCAAACACCTAACATAGCTAGAGTTTTTATTAGTGAGATTGTGAGGCTGCATGGCATGCCTAAGAGGATTATATCCAATAGAGGATCGGTGTTTACAAGACAATTTTGGACTACTGTCCAAGAGACCTTGGGAATCCAACTTAACTTTAGTACCATGTATCACCCAGAGACATACGGGAAGACCAAAAGAACAACCCAAAACTTGGAGGTTATTTTGCATATGTACGTTATGGACCAACAAAAGCAATGGGAAGAGGTCTTTCCACTGGTATAGTTTGCATACAACAATAGTTATCAAAACACCATTAAGATGGCGCCTTTTGAGTTTCTTTATGGGTGACCGTGTCAGATGCCTTTGAGTTTGGATCGGCTTGAGGATAGGGTCCTGGTGGGACCAGAAGCAATCCAAGAAATGGAAGGTCAAATGCAAACAATAAGAAAAAAGATCAAGGAAGGGCAGGATCGGTAGAAGAGTTATGTTGATGCACATCGTGTCGATCATATTTATGAAGTTGGTGATTGAGTCTTTTTGCGGGTGAAACCGCATAAGATTTCGATCACATTTGGAAAGGATGCTAAAATATCTCCTAGGTTCGTGGGACCTTTCAAGATTATGGAAAGGAAGGGGCCCGTGGCCTATTGACTAGACTTGCCTGATTATTTGAGGCGTATGCATTATGTTTTTCACATATCTATTTTGAGACATTATGTTAGTGATCCTATACACATTATTGAGATGAGTTCCTTGAAGGTATCGGACAAGGGTGCGCTCACGGTGGAGCCAATCCACATCCTGGACCATCTCATTTGACAACTACGACGTCGAACAGTAGATCAAGTCAAGGTCCAGTGGGACAACTATAGTCCACACTCGACGACCTGGAAGAACGCATATGATATGCGTCAGCAATTTCCATTTTTGTTTGATAAATAGACTTATGATACTGT
This sequence comes from Picea sitchensis, assembly GCA_010110895.2. Taxonomy (NCBI): domain Eukaryota; kingdom Viridiplantae; phylum Streptophyta; class Pinopsida; order Pinales; family Pinaceae; genus Picea; species Picea sitchensis. The sequence continues at coordinate 147,365 of SNQJ01S0020674.1, forward strand.
GATACACTTTATTTCAAAAATTATTTACTGTGAAACTTCGAGACGAAGTTTAAACCAAGAGGGGGTGTATGTAACATCCTGCTCTTGCATGCATTGAGCGGACTTATTCTTTGAGGACACTTGGGTGAAAGTGATCTGGTTCTATATACGATTGGTTGTTGTGATTATTATTATGAAATATTGTGGATTTGATGATATGTTATTTTGTTGCATTTACATCAATGGGTTCTATTGAATGAGTTGTCATGACTATGCAGGACTCTGAATGTTGAGGATGTCGAGGCATCGATAAAACTCCTTGGACTCCGGATTGAGTCAGGGAGTGGAATGTTAGGGTTTGAATGTTGTTGATGTGATATATGTATATATGATTAGATATTATGATGTTGATTGTTATTGCTGACATGAATCGTTGATGGATGAAGGTTGACAATAGCTTGTCGACTAGACTCACATTTTGAGTAAAGGGATCACGCACGACAACCAGAGGCATTGAGGGAGAGGTGTGGTGGCAACTCTACCACATCCTACTATCACTCCCGTCGTGGCTCGAACTTTAGGTTAATGATTACTTAGTTTGAGATACTCGTGATGTCATGAGGGAATACTGTGACAGTCGCTCATGCTTATTCTAAGAGGCATGCAATAAGGAAGGGTCCTTAGTCTCCCACAAGATCACCTAATGGATTAATGATTCCAGGGGTTTGACATCTACTGAATTTAGTCAAGAGGCGAGTGACACCCTTGGGGAATGTAGTGTGTCTTGAAGGGCATGTCACGCAAAGAAAACAGAAAGAGGCAAGTGGCACCCTTGGTTCATGTAGTGTGTCTTGAAGGGAACATTGCGCAAAGAAAATGGAAAGAGGCGAGTGGCACCCTTGGAGCACGTAGTGCGTCCTGAAGGGCATGTTGCGATTTTAACTATGATAAATTAATAAACCTAGTGCCTAGAAAACTATGCCTCCTTAGGACCTGATCGGCCTTAAAATAGATGATGGTATCAGTAAAGTTTAATAACTAAATTTTCCCTTAAAAATTGTCGCCCAGCCTAGTGAAATTAAAACCTAGGTCTAAGTAGAACTTGTGAATAAAGAAAAACTAACTAAACATGTAACAAGAAGGGGGGGTAAGAAATTCAAACTTTAAATATTAAAGTAAAAATTATAATGGAGAATTAAATTTATTCAAATAGTAAATGGTTGTTTTTATCTACACTTTCTATATTGATTTTTAGTTAAAAAGGAAAAAAGGAGAAACTTAAAAGAAATGGAAACTTAAAGAAAAGGGGAAACTTAAAGAAAAAGGGGAATGACCAACTTAGTAAGGAATCTAGCCTTTGGGACTTTCTATTTATGAACTCAACTAAGAATTAATTAAGTCGTAAGTCATTTAATAATTGTAAGGGAATATTGGGACACCGAGGAGCATTTTTAGGAACAATTTTATGTGGGTGAGGGAAATAAGAATATTTAATTAATTAATAAAATTGATTTTCTGGTGCAACTAGGGGATCGGGTGATATGTGTATGGGGGAGGTTTTTCCTAATTAAATAAATGAAATAGGAATCTAATGAGGGTTTGGGAAACTAATGACTAAGAAAATATATAAAAGAGATGGTGGAGGAGGAGTATGGATCACATCTGGCTTGTGTAACGTTAGGCTGTTGAAATTTCATCTTGAATGAACTTTCTGTTGTGGGAGTTTGGATACCCAGCTCGGGTAATGAGTGGTAGTTCGACCTTGTGAGGAGATCTTGGAGCAAACATTCTATGGTATAGTGTGCATGGCCCCTTTGCGGCTAGGGGGGCTCATGGGGAAGAAGAGTACCCCTAGCGTTGGCTGGGAGGTACCGGTGAGGTCACATCGGTTGGCAAGCGAGAGCTGAACGGAGCACGCACGGGACAACAACTTCAGAAAATTCAAATTTGGTTACGATACGCTTGTGTATATTTGTATTGAATGGTAGTTAAATTCCTTGTGTATGCATCTCTCTAACGTCGAAAGTACACATGCGTCAGTGTGTTAAAAATTAGTTAATTTTCTATCCTGGCAATTTGCACTTGTGAAATTTGGTTGAAGGGTAGTTAAATTATGTGCCTGCGCCTTCAGTTAAGGTATTTCTATTGTACTAAAGTTTATGTTTTATTCAGCGTAATACTAGCCAAAGATCTCATTTTTCTTCTTTCAGCGAATTTTTCCTGAAGAGCCCAAGTTTTATGATCAAAGAATTCAAAGTTATCCCAACCTTATGCTCATTGTACCTTTGATTGATTCCAATGGCGAACCCAAACTCTGAATGTAAATGACTTCTCTGCGGTTTTTTTTATTATTTTTAATACAAGAAAAATTGTGTTTTTATCGTTTGTTCCTTTATCCTTTAAGTTATTAGTCTATGCTTGAGAAATGAACCAGGAGTCAAATCGACTGTCTTTCACTCCGGTGTTAAAGATTTAGATTCAAATGCACTTCTTTCCTGTGCATGGATAATAATTGTAGGATCATTTCTCTGGCCAACAAAGAATTCTCTCCTGGGCGTTTATTCCCTCCTTAGCCTCTACGATTATTGTGATTTATTCTTTGCAAACTCGTGCTTCCACAACAACTCGCTAAAACTACAAGAAGGATGCTCACAAATTTGTGTTTTATTTCCATTATTGTTTCTCCACGGAGAAGATATGAATGCAAATTTGTGTATGAAACGTTTGTATGACAAATCATTGATATTCTTTACATATTTAGTGTGAGAAGTCGTTGGTGTTCTTTAAAAATTTTGTGTTGACAAATTGTTGATATTCTTTATACATTCGATGTTGACAAATCGTCGATATTATTTATATATTCTATATAAAAGGGGTTTTCTGACAAATCGTTGCTATGCTTTACATATTCTGTATGACAAATCGTTGGAATTATTTACATATTTCGTGTTAGAAAATCATTGTTATTCTTCATATATTCCTTATATATTCTGTATAAATGGGGTTGACTAACAAATCATTGCTATGCTTTACATATTCCGTATGTCAAATCATTGGTATTCTTTATATATTCTGTGTTGAAAATCATTGATATTCCTTATATATATTCTTTATATATTTTGTATGAAAAGTCTGTAGTAAATATTCTTTATATATTCAATTTCTAATTAAATAATAAATATACAAAATTTCTTAAAAAGGGTATGACAACTTGTCCAAATTATCCAACCATTTACTACAAGAATAAAACCAATGAGAACGTTTTCCTTACTGTAACTGTTCCTTCAATTGTTCCCAGCCATTGACAGTGTTGAGTTGTCACAGAAACAATTTAATTATCCATCTATTGATAGCGCTTAGTTTGTTAGAGGAATGGAAGGAACGTCAGAGGACTGGAAGGAACGAATTAAATATTCGTGTATTAATTGCAATGGTAATAGATTAATTGTTGCAATGGTAATAAATTAATTGCTTAATAGATTAATCGTTGCAAGGGTAATAACTGCAATGGTAATAGATGAATTAATTGCAATGGTAATAGATGAATTGTTGCAATGGTAATAGATGAATTACTTAATAGATGAATTGTTGCAATGGTAATAGATGAATTGCTTAATTGCAATGGCAATAGATTAATTTCTTAATTGAAATGGTAATAGATTAATATATTAATTGATTAATTGCAATGGTAGTAGATATATTAATTGTAATTGTAATAGATTTATTAATTGTAATGGTAATAGATTAATTGATTAATTGCAATGGTAATAGTTCACTCATTTGCATTTAGTCATAATGGTTTATTTGTGTAATAGTTTAATGGCTTGCGCAAAATTAATGGTTGAGGGTTTAATAGTTTTATTAGCTAAATCGATTAAGATTTTAAGAGTTAATTGGTTACTATGTGCCTTAAGTTGAATTGTAAATGGTGGGTGGTCATAGTTGTTACACCACATATGATTGCTTTGTATGAAAACAAGAAATCCTTTGATTAGTTGCGCAAATGAAATTTGAATGTTGTCACCTTGTGTCTTATTGACTTGTTGATTGGGTGCTTGGGTATAGTCTTCGTGTGTATTTATTGACTGTTAATTCGGTCTCTTAGTGCCTGGGATTTTGCTTGGATTAAAGGTCTAGATATGTTATGTTGCGCCATGGTTACTGTCACGCCTATCACCATGTGACAACATGATTCCTAACAAGGAAGTCATTGTGTGCCATGATTGATAAATGTGAATGATAACGTGGACAAAGTCTTGTGCTTCCCGATGTGTGTGTATTGTTCGTTGTAATTAATGTTGGTACTTGTGTCCTGGAGGTCCTAACCTTGCAAGGTAGCACGAGCGGTTAGTCATCTTTATTTTTGGTATGTTGATTATCGCATGTTTTGTCCAGTGGCATGATGTGCTATTATGTTGGGTCGTTGTGGTCTTTGCCGGATATGCGTGAGTTGTGTTCGTAATCAAATTGGATTGATTAATTATTGTCATTGTTATTTTCCTTCTTAAAAAAACGGTGCACACGCTTTGGGTCGTTAGTCATAACGACTGGGTTCGTTCAGTATGTCTGAAAATAAATAACTCCACGCAATTCCCAGTAAAATTTCTCACAAGTAAAGAAAGTTTGTTGCTCGTGATAAAGTTTGGAATATTGCATTTCTTCAGTGCAGTGGATATAGATTTCTTTGAGCTGGCACTCTCTACGGTTGAGAATTGAGGCGTTTTGTGGTCCGGTAAATTAGTTCTTTCACCTGCAACAACACATTAACGAGGTGATTTCCATCAGTATGGACATTTGAACAATTCGTGAATAAAAGAACTGCAAATTAACTCCGTAATAAAAAATAGAAACGATGATAGCTTTTCGACTGCGTCTGTCTTGCGAATTGTTATCCGGGGTGTCTTGACTACTTCTGACATCCACATTTGGGTAAACGCTTCCTACATTGGTTGTCTGATCAACGACCGAAGTAGGCTTTGTTATGCCTTTCCTGGTATAATTCTTTCTACTGATGCCGCTAGCATTAATACAAAAACATAGTTCAAATGTCTTGAACATCATATTTAGGTATGTTCCAAAGAGATTAAAGGTTATTTGCAAACAAAATAATTTAGGTTTACCTTGGCCATGCTCTCTCCTTTTCCTGTTGTTGACACCGGTTTCCTGAAATCCCCAGGTTTGGAGAATGCTTAGGATGCTATGAAATGAACCATTTTAGGGTCCTGTACTATAAAAGTACAGCATCCTATAATATAAAAACACAGATGGCTATATATAGATCTCTTATTTTTTGTTTTTCCAAACAATTTATTATATATGACAATACAAAACCACATAAACATGATCGAATCAAAAGGATCAACTAATCTTTAAATTGAAATTTCAAAAAACTAAAAACTGTTTTCGAATTTGTTAAATTCACATTTAAAAAATCTAATACTATTTTCAAATTTTCACAATATTGATTAACTAGCATACTCCGAAGGGGGTAAGGGAACGCCGAATGAAATCGGGATAGTTACATTGTTGAAAGTTGACATATTTTGGATTGGTGTATATTTTTGGATAATCTATGATGAACTAATAGAGGGTTAGTTCAACTGGATAGATGTGCTTCATATTCATTTGTATGTGAGTAATAATCATGTGTTTATATTTACATTCCCAACTATTCCCAATTAA
>SNQJ01S0020674.1:178037-202676 GCA_010110895.2 Picea sitchensis
CGAAACCCTGCACACTCAATGAAACTGAGTCAACAACACATGTCTACATCAAAGTAGTAAAAACATCATGTCATCTATCAATACACATCATAATCAAGGATAAATGGTTTAACATCATAAAAGTCCAGATCACTTGCGAGCAAGTGTCCTCAAAGAATAAGTTTTCTCAGTGCGCTAGAGTGGGATGTTACAATATCTATGAAGTGTGTAGGAGGAAGAGTAAAAGGGTTCCATTGAATCTAGACTTCCATCTATCTTCGGGAGGACAATCTCACTACCTTTAGGATCTTCTTGCCTTTTGCAATTATCTTCACTAAATAAAGGAGACTTAGTCACAAAACTTTCTATGGAATCCCTTGAACCTGAAGGATTAGTGACCTTTTCTCTTGTACTGTCTGCTTAGACACTAAATTTTCCACACCAAATTTCCAGCTCCAGCTCTACTTTCCATTGAGGAGAAAATCGACCTATTGTTTAGGTTTTTTGAAATGGAATGACCGAGTCAACCCTTTTGTGGGAAGTCCCAGAAAAGATGGCCCTACAAATGACAAAGTCCACACAAAAGGGTAGATTTTTGTAATATACCATCCACACCCTAGTCTGACTACCCCACCAGGAAATGATATCCTCCAAAAATGTTTCTATAATGGAAGCTTAGATATCAATAAAATGGATACCAGTTTGATTTAGGTTTTTCTGCCCTACCATAATCGTAAAAACCCTAAACACTTCCCTACCAAACTAATGATTTTTGGGTTTCAAACATGGAATGGAAATCCTAGGAGATAATCCCATAATATGAGCTTGTCCTCACAACCCTCATTGAGTCTAAATATCAAACAAAGGCCGCAAAACTAACTTCAAAGAATCAGGATCACACTTTCTACGTTAGAACTAACTTCGAAGACTCATGATCACAATAGAGAATAAACAAGCATCCAAAATTGGAAATGGGTTTGAACTCCGATTGTGAACAAAATTTCTTGCCACATAGATTTAAGCTGAGCAAAACAATAACCTTAAAGTGGATTCCGCTCAACTTTCAAAATAAGAATTCCAGCCAAACTTAATAGAATAAATAGAATACGATGGCTTACCCATGAGTTTGAGTCTGAAATCTTTTGAGAATTTAAATTTCTTATTGAACAGACACTTTATATGATGATGATGATGATTAACATTCACTAAGACCGAATTGATTTATCAGATATTAAAAGAATAAGTGATTACTTGTGATTCTTTAGAATTTTATTTTTATGCTCGAAAAACATTAATTTTTTTTTTCCAAAATAACTAAATTGACATCGTTCAAACATCCCTTCAATTCTTACCATACGTTTTTGTAAGAAATCCAATAAATTACTACATTTGCTACAATTTGGCTTAATTTCCCGAGAAACACCGAAAAATGGGCGATGAAAACCATCGATAAAGACAAACCATCTAAAAATGAGAACATATGTCATAGTTCGTGGACAGACAACGAAAAGTTGAAAAGAACCTCCCTTAAAATAAGGCCTTCCACGTAAATATATAACATTTGTAAATCTTTTATAATATTTATGGTGTAATTGAGTGCATTAGCGAAATCAATTTTATAGTCTAACCATATGGCTCTTATGGAAAAGAGTATGCTGAAATCTTATGTCGTATTTATGGAAAATATTAGTAAATTGAAATTTTATAATTGATTTTGAAATTATAATTTAGTGTATTTTAGTTGTATTATGGGAAGAGGATAAATATTATTGAATATAAACTTTAACTTAGATATGTGAAGAAGTTAATGAAAGGTTTATAGTAAATTATAGTAGGTGGTGTACATCAATGACTTTGATGTTGGATAATATTAAAAAAAAATATCATATGACATTAATCTATATAGAGAGTTAGTATTATGACATAAGACAAATCCATATAAAGAGTTAGTATTGTGACATAAGATAATTAAGGATAATACCACATTTCATCATTTGTGGTTCAAATGGGTCTAAACCTCCCCTATAGGTTAGGTTAAACTTATATCTCTACTTGATGATGCTTATCCTTTCATTCTTGGTTGGATCTATCAGCTTCACCCATTCTATGAAGAGGTTAGTAATTATTTGAGCAATATATAATGTTAGATGATATCGTTTTATGAGCGTCATGTGTTACAAGGTCCACATTTCATGTGGAATTATCCTTTCATTCTTGGTTGGAGCTATCAGCTTCACCCAATCTATGAAGAGGTTAGTAATTATTTGAGCAATATATAATGTTAGATGATATCGTTTTATGAGCGTCATGTGTTACAAGGTCCACATTTCATGTGGAATATAATTATACAAGTTGTTAAACATTATTCTACATGAAAGTAAACTTGTCATTCTAGTTAGACTACAATTAACATATAACATCGTTGCATGCCAAACCTTGTTCACATTCATACTTGATTATATTTGTTATGTTCGCATTCTAAATAAATTATATAGATAATATATCTTTAAATTAAACACTTATCAATAATTATAATGTATCATTTATAATTTTTCCTTATTTCAATACAAACCTACTATTTATGCATCCAAGGAAGGCTCGTTTATTAAGTTACAATATTTATAGAAATTTACATCGAGTAATTAACTCTATTTTTGTATATATGATATCACAGAATGGTTAATAGTATTTACTATGAAAATTTAAATGTAACATTTTATCACAATTCCTAGTTTAATTAATGATTATGTAGATATAATATGTGGTTACAGCTAAGCGATGTAATATGTGAATTGTATTTTGTTGTTTTATTAATAAAATGTGAAGCGAGTTGCTAAGGGGACATGAACAAGAGATGATGGTTAAATTGATCCATAAGAGAGGGGAGTGTCTAGGATAATGACCAAGAGGGGTTTAAGGGGGAATTACCCATGTATAATAATTTAAACCATTTTCCTAAAGTGTTATCTGTATATGAACCTTGCTATTTCTGATTGAGTGTTGCCAAAAGCCAATCATTGAATACATGTAAGAGGGTGGGTGTGAGTGGTCACATCCCAAAGTTCTTGGGCACATGGGGGTTGAGTAGAATCAGCTTGGGGAAGAGTGTGAGTCAAGAAAGGCAAGCCAAAGAGGGGAAAATTCGTAAGCGAAAAGGGAAATAGTTTTAGGGAAAAAAAGGGGGGCTAGATGAGAGCGAAAGGCGGAAAAATAAATAGAGTTTGAAGCTGATGCAGTCGTAGAGGAATAATTTTGGAGTGTAACTGAAGCATAAGTGGAGCGAATTGGAGCTGGAGAACTGAAGATCCCGATTGTTAGGCCAAAAGAGTGAACTCGTGCATGAATTTCACTGAAGCAACATGTGTTTGTTGTTGGTTTGCTGATAGTTTTCCTAGAAACAGTTTCCCTTGAGTTCCCAGTTGAGAGATTCCTAGATGCATGTGCCAGAGACACCTTGATAAATGAATGGCTCATTCCTTAGGTTAGCCTTGATAAACAGACGGTACATCCCTTGGGTTAACTAAGTGATAAAAGAATGGTGTATTCATTGGGTTGGATAGGTCAAGAGGAAGAGAGCTTATGGAAAATAGGGATAGTTGTAAGAATATATCAGTTGGGTTGAGATATTTATAAGCTGTGAGTGGACTCTGAGAGACCACCCTCTTTTGTGGATTTCTAGCCTCGACTCAGGGGTGACTTGTTGTTGATATTTGGAAAAATCAATTTATGGTTGGGTGGAACATCCATCCCAAGTAGCTGGTTGAATGATTCTTGTTTAAAGATAAGTGTTTTATCTTGTACTGAGTTATTTACATGTGTTATTGATGTGCATGAACTTTGCATGAATGATAATGACTTACATGTTGTTGTAATGAATGGTTTAGTTGTATCTCATGTTGATTATTAGCATGCTTCAGATGCATCTGTTTTATGGCTATAGCCGTAGCTAAATATATTATAAATTGTAGTTGTAGCTATGGGAAAATCGACTAACAATAAAATAATTTATTTAATTAGCATAATTTTTGTGTTATATGTATTCTACATGGATTTTTGCTTAGTTGAAGACTAGGTACGTTACTAAAATGATATCGGAGTTACTAAAATGATATCAGAGCTGATGACAAGAGAGTTTTTATTTGATATGACCAACTTTGGTGGTTGGGTACATTACAAAGAATTCTTTCTCTTAATATTAGGACGTGTAGAAGCAATAGGTTAATAATATTCACTACAAAAATCTTATATGATACATTTTTTTGAATGTTGGGAGGTTTGGAAAGTGTGTGGTGCTTATCAACTTGTGAATCTATGATGATTAATTTACGATTCTTGAGGCTTCCTTCCACAATACCATTAACATTATATTTATCTCATTACAATACAATGTTAATTAAATATTAGTGTAGATTTAGTTGAATTTGGATTTATTATGTTTTTAGAGGCATTGAACCTTCCAAGTGTAATATTTTCTCACTTTTTTCTTTTAATTTTTTTCACTTCGAATCATTTATCTCTTTCCACACATTACAACATTGAAATGTGTAATGTTAATATAATATTAGTGTAGATTTATTTGAATTTGGATTTACTATGTTTTTAGATGGATTGAACTTTCCAAGTGTAATATTTTTTCACACTTTTTTTTTTTTTTTTCACTTTGAATCATTTATCTCTTTCCACACTTTACATTATATATGGTTTTGTTCAAATGGTTGAGAGGAATGATTTTTATCCTCCCCACAATACTGTAGTAATGGTTTTAAGCCTTGTTGTTGACTTCCTTGTGTCGTAACTCGAAAAACAAAGTTGGAAATATTTTTCTTAAAGTAGATATTGAAATATTTTATTTATGATCAACATTGAATATTTTACTTATTATTAATATTTTTTAAAATTCCACTCCATCCTAATAATTAAAAAAATTAAACACATGTAAAAAGAAACTATGAATCACCATGGGAGAGTAACATTTAAATCACATCACAATACCAGATCATCATGGGAAAACAACATTAAAAGAGGATTGATCTCTTTACTTGTGAACAAGGAAACTATGAAAGGCTTTAGGTCGACTTATAACATTGAAAGGTATAGTAGGTCAACTTATAACATTAAAAGGTAACTACAACCAACATTATATAACTTCATATGATTTTTATTTATTCACATTTGCAGTAACATGAAATGATTATTCAATCTAATGATATTATGTGTGTATCTAGTGTAGTTGTTAATTGCTATGATATATATCATTATAATTATATAAATAATACATATATTTTAATTGTTCAATGTTTCAACATTCATCTCCTTTAAATTACTTGGAAAATGAATCACCACCATACAATATAATTACAATTACAGTATCTATCTAGATTTATCACCACCAAGTATAACTTACATATATATTTTATTTTTTTATATTCTTCGCAAATGAAGAAAGAATGAATATAACCTAGGTTTTCCATGTCCTTCATATGTTTAGAAAAATGAGTGAGAAATGAACAATGGATGAATATTAAAAGAGGACAAAAATAACCTAGATTTATCACCACTACATCGTGTACCTTATGTATCTACCTGAATTTTCCACGTCCTTCATACATTTATAGGAAAGAAAAAAGGTTTAACATCACCTAGATTTTCCATGTTCTTTGTATATCTATAAGAATGAATATGAAATGAATATGAAAACAATTCCTCAAGTTCAGGGAAAGGACCTTAGGTATCTACCTGAATTTTCCACGTCATTCATACATTTATAGGAATGAAAAAAAGGCTCAAAATCAAATAGATTTTCCATGTTCTTTGTATATTTATAAGAATGAACATTAAATGAACATGAAAACAATTCCTCAAGGTCAGGGAAAGGAAAAAAATAATGAAATATATTAAATTATTTATACATGATCTTGGCCTTGTATATTAATTTGGTAATATGGATATTAACTTGTTATATTACTTCGATAAGTTAATTTTGCAATCCTTTATTTTGGTGATAGTTCTCAGATTTGATCTTAAAATGGATTTAGAAGCTGTAATTTATAAATAATAATCAATAAAATATATTTATCTTTCATAAGAATGTTATTTACCGATTCAAAAGGAATTGAATAAGTGATTGGTTGTAAGATTAACTACCAACAAGATAATTATGTGATTAATGAAGGTTAGATAAACTATGAAAGACGATGAAAATATAAAAGGAAATACGACAAAAGAGATAAGGACATTCATAAGAATGTTATTTACCGATTCAAAAGGAATTGAATAAGTGATTGGTTGTAAGATTAACTACCAGCAAGATAATTATGTGATTAATGAAGGTTAGATAAACTATGAAAGACGATGAAAATATAAAAGGAAATACGACAAAAGAGATAAGGACAAAGAAATAATGAAATATATATATATATATATATATATATATATATATATATATATATATATATATATATATGAGAGAGAGAGAAGAGATTAAGGAATGAGAAATGAAAGGTCATGCCCTTTGTCCTTCCCATTACCACAACTCTACCTATTTGTTTTGATACCCCAACTCTCCCTATTTGTTTTTATACTTTCAGTCTCAAATATATGATCACTAGCCAAGAGAAGAGCATGTATAGAGGGAGCCATAGGATGCATTATAAACTAGATATCGTCGAAATAGATTGAGGAACCATTTGAAGCTAGTTTTCCTATTTAGGTTTTTAGAGTAAACATGTATCCAATGTTTCTTGATTTTCCTTGGCTGTGGTGTAAAGTTCTATGTGTGAGATTATTGTTGTTTTTTATGGTTATGATGATGGCCAAAAATTACCATGTTCAACATCAGAGGGATATCACCAGTTCAGGGTCCCAATTAGACCCTTATTCATTGAAATGGTGATTCTGAATAGTTCTATGGTTCTCCAGTTACCATTTTCCTAAGACTAGCCTAATCTAATCTAAACTATATGTACAAAGATACATACATGACCTTCCATATCTTAATGTATAATGCTACTTGCTTTCATAAAAAAATAGAAGAGAAGGAATTTTCTTTTTGTAGCTACTTGAAGAAGACAACCCTCTACTGAAATAAGGGCTCAACAAAGCCACGCTAGGGTTTTTCTCTTTCTTAAGGAGACTTAAAAAAAATGAAACTCTAATCTATGAAAGAAAGCAAATCTAATCTATCCTATCTTGATTAGGAGAAGGATAACCTTACTCCTAATAAAGAGAAAGAGTATGTAATAAGAAGAGGGAAGGACTGTAATTGTAATTGGGGTTAAGATGGACCTAAAAATCATCAAAATAGTTCAAGGATTTATAGGTTGTTCAATAAAATACACAATGAAATAATTCTGATAAATGGTTATCAAAAACCTCATGTATATACCCAAATACAATCATGTAAAATGAATTCATTGTGAGATTTATATTGAACTAATGAAATAGCTCATTTTAATCCAATATAAAAGAAACCAAGACAAGTTTGAAACTGATCAATAAATAGTTATTGATCACTACAAAATAATCTTCATGAAATCATAATCATTCTTGGTTCAAATATTGTGTAGCCTTGCAAAGATAGCTTTAAACAAAGAATTCAACAACATAAAATGAATGAGATCGACAATAGTGCTCATATCAATTGTCAATACACTAATGAAATACAATTCAAACCAAAATGAAAAAAATCATCAAAAAAATAAGTATGCAAATCAAATACAACATGAGTGTAATGAAATGAAAACTTATTATTATTAGCTCCAAAAGTTGTCATAAATTCTTCTCCAGTTTCAGATATGTAAGCCATTTTAAACATGAATAAATAGATTTTTATACATTCATTTTTACTACAGGTCGAATCCTCCTTGATTCTACCAAAACTTGCTCAACAATCAGCTAAATAATTCAGAACAAAATCAACTACAAAATTTGCAAAATGTTAATTCTAGACATAACCTTCCCAAAAAACGCATCATATATTCCAAATGGTTTAACCTCTTTGCAAATACTTTTGGGATAAGATAAATGGGAATGTTTTGGAAGTGTTTTTTCAATTGTTTGAATATATTCCTCACTGGTCTCCCAGAAATCGACCTGCGAAATTGCTTCCTGTGAATTGGCATACCAACAAATCTGGTCCACCTCCTTCCTGATAATATATATACCAAAAGGTTACGTTTATGGGAAAATCCTTTGTGGATGAGGTAATTGAGCTTGTTTATGAAGTGGGTTTTCAACCGTTTTTCTAGATTCCTCTTGGTTTGCTCAAAATCTAAGTTTGATGTTAGCCTCCTGAAATTGACTTGATATCTAATCCGACTCACTCAGATCATGATTTCTCCAAATATATTCACTTTTTGAGAAAATAATTTGTATTTTAAGTAAATAGGTCTTCTTTGGAATCAGGTTTCAAACCATTTTTTCAAATGCTTAACCTTTTTCCTGCGATTGAATATACAAGATCGCCTCCTGAAGATTGATGTGTTTCCATTATGGAAAAATTTGTGTCACTCCGATCATTATTTCTCCCAATATGTTCACTTTCAGAGGAAATACTTTTGAGGTTAATTAACTAGATGCATTTTGGAAGTGGTTTTTCAATTGTTTGAAGAGGAGAGGTTCCTCAACGTTTGTTCAGAAAGAACAATGGAAGATCGCCTCCTAAAATTGATGCAAAATTTCAATTTGATCTTTCCCAAGCATTGTGCCTTGTAGAGATGAAAAATCCCAACAAAAAGATATATTTGGAAACCAAAGTTGAATTGTATATCTGTCATAGACACTTGCAACAAAAATAAATTAAATTAAAAATCTATTAAAAGATGAAATACAAGATCTCCAAATCTTAATTAACCAAAATTAATAAGATCAAATCTGATTGATATCACACCTTATAGATAAAGCATAAATGTATAAATTAACTCGACAATATGTTTTGAAATTGATGATATTATGCCAAATTGACTCCAAAATAATTAATAAGCACTCAATTGTCGATAAAATGATATAAAAATACCTCATAATCATATTTTAAATTTCATGTTTAAAATCATGAAATTTGAAATATTAAAAATAATTGAAATTAAAGTAAACACAAGGAATTAACATTAGAAGCATCCTTAGCATTAATCGATTTGTGATGACGTTTAACTTTCCGATGAAAAGAAAACAATTCATTTGATAAAAAAAACCAATCAAATAAGACAAATTCAAACGGAAATAAAGGGAGAATCAACATTAAAGTAAAAAGGGACCCTAATTTTCAATCAACCATAGAAGAAAATGAAGGAGCGGGGGGGGGGGGTGTGGTTGTTTTCCACAACAATTGGTGACACACAGGGAATAAACAATTATCTCTAGTTAATATAATAAGACTAAATTTACTAAATATTGAAAATAAAGCTTTCAAAAATTTCTCACACGCGACACTATTTTGAAAGGTCCCACATAAAGAAAAATCAAAGAAAAATAAGTTTTTGAAGATGAAAGTACTTGAATGCCTAATTGTAAAATAGTGAATCCAAATATGGAAAAAATTATTAACTTTAAATTACATCTCTACTTTTGGACAACAAAAATAGTTAGGAGGATTTAAGGATTAGTATGCATATGTTATAAAATTTCCTCTTTTCCCGACTTTGCTTCTCTGCCAGTAGGGCAGTTCAGTGCCCCAATGAAGTTGTCTCAGTACCATGTGTGCATTTACCCACTACCAACGAGCATGTTCAATACCCCTATGATTTTACACACATTTCCCACACATATGTGATTTCAACTTTCGTATTCCACCCTTTTGATAAATATATTTGGAAAATTTCTTTTAATAATTAGTTGAAGAGAGAATGGTGGTACATGAGGCTTTTACTTGACGCAATTGATGCGATACCAACTAAGATTCACCTCATTAATCTTCTCTTTATCTACCAAAATAGAGGATTTAAATGTGGAGGGGTATGAGAGGGATTCAAAGTAAAGAATGTAGGCAATGTTTTCCTTTATAAAAGAAAACTTATAATACTTGAAACATATCTTAATGTTCTCCATAGATCAAATTTGATGTAAGAGAGAGTGAAAACTTAATAAACATGACCTTTAAACAAATGAAATCTTATTAAAATGATAGAGTAAACATTTCCCCATGTAAACCAATTGGCGTAGTTTAATAAAAAACTTTCCCTCATATATACCTTGGAAAAACCACAAAATCCAATCCAAACTAGGAATAAAGAACAAAACCAAGCCAATCAAACTCTATACCAAAAATGAAATCAAACCACTAATGAAAAATATAAAGTTACAAGAAAATACAACCTGATAAGCCATGAGTACATGAAAACAAACAAGACAAAAAGGAGAAGAGATATTTCAACATAAGAAAAATGGAGATGTGTGTTTTCATTTATGTGAGATTTAAATGAGTTATGTCTTCAATTATTCAATTATTTAGAATGAATTAGGCTGTTATTGTAAAACAAAATTCTAACTAAAGAGCAGTTATGAATAAAAATATTTACTCATAAATATTTTACCAAAGTTTTGTCCCTCTTTGTCATTTTATCAAATCTGACTTCTTGCAAAAATGAATAAGTTTTAATGATGGATTTAAACAGTAAATCTTAAAAAAAAAAAACTTTAATGAAAAATAAAAGATAAATAAGATGATAGGAAAAGAAAAGGTAAAGGAAAACTGATCACTTTGGGAATAGTTCAATATAACCAAAATTTCACAATTACTTTATTTAACAATAAAAAATTTATTTTAAATCTAATTTAGAAAAAAAAAACGAAAGCTACTCATATTCTATCCTACTCTAATCTACTCTACAAGAATGACTAGGGCTAAGTAAAGTCAAATTTCCAGTGAAACCAATCATTTTTCTTTATTTCTGCAATCATATATACAATATGAATTATTAACAGAAATTGGATGAACAATAAACAATAAAAAAAGAAATATAATCTCCTGTGTACAACTATTTCTAATAGAAACAAGAGAAGAAATTTATTAATATGGAACCTAATTTGAAATGTATTTTCCAACCAAGTTTTAACTCTATCCTGAAAATCATTGTGAAATTTTTGGAATGAAAACATGATCGGGAAATTAATCCGGTTACCCTGTTGAGATAAATTAGTACTATTTAAAATAGGAAATGGATTTACATTTCTATTTATAAGAATGTTAACATTATTGTTATAATACATAAATGACTTATTCACAAGAATTTATTTTTTACAAGTAGTAGCTGAAATAATGTAATCATATCTAACACTAGCATCTAGTTTTGTATAATGCTCAAGATCATGACTAATAATGTGAACTTGAGTGATAACATCATAATCATAAATAATCATGGAGTTCATTTATCGAATATTGAAATTATTATGAGAAGATTCAAGATGAGAATTAATTGTAGTGTGATCATTAAAAAAAACTCTACATCTTGAAATAAAGATTGATTATGAGAATTAACAACACGAGGACCTGAAATAACCATCACTTGAAAGTGAAGTGCCTTGACATTTTCAATCTCTGAATGATCATCATTAATGACTTCAATTTAATCCTTTGTAAAAAATAAATTAGAACAAGCAGAATAATCAAATGTACACATTGATGAAAATTCTCATCACTTTTGAAAGATTAATCTTTCAATAAATTATTAATCTGATCTAGACTAAAAGGAATTTTGTCATTTACTAAATTTATGTTATCTCCCTTGTTTTATACAAAAGCACATGAGAACAAAGGAACTTTCAAATGATCAACAAATGAATTAATATCAATAAAAACATCAGGGTAAGAAGATTAATGATTATTCAAACAGATGAGATGAAATGCTTCCCTATCTTTTAAATTATAAATTGATTTATGAGTTATCAATTCTGCTTCTTCATTATTATCCGCAACACATAAATTAGATTTCTCATTATTTGAAATAATTTCAGGAATGTGGTGTGTTTGGTAAGATATGTGTTCTTGAGCATAACTATTTATATAATCTGAATAATGTGAATGAAAGCTATTGATATTATCGTAAAACTCAGAAGTAATTGTTGTAGGAAATATGTCATTACTTGAATCATTATTGCTTATATTTTCAATTTGAATTTACTAATTGTGGATTTTATTCTTTATCATAATTATTATGCTTTAGAAAAGATTCACGAACATCATTAATTTTAGTGGATGTATTCATTTTTTATTGATATTGTTCATTTATAATTTCTATATTTTCAGTTTGAACATAATCAACAACAAGTTCAACAAAAGGTTCATCAACAACAATGAATAGACTAACACAAATAATATCTTGTTCCTCATTATGATTAATAAAAGGAAGGTAAATAATGTGTCTAAACCATCCTATTAATTCAAGATGTGAAATAAAATATTCAGATTGAAATTTAAGGAAAATTAATTTGAATCTAAGAACAAAATCCTCACAAGACTCACCTTTAATTCTATGCAAATTCTCAAGTTCTAGGAAAACCTCAATACAATCATAATCTTGAAATGTTTGAAGGAACATTTAAGAAAATTCATCCTAGCTATCTACAGAGGCAACTGACAATGATCTACACCAATATTTGGCCTGGCCTGCTAAGGTGAGAGTGAAAATATTGCACATAACACCATCATCAATATAAAAAAATTTACAATTCAAAATAAATTGATGAACATGATGAAATGCAAAAGAATTAGACTCACCATTATTAATTTTTTTGAAAAGTATCAAGCTACCTTTATTGGAGTGCTTGATTATAACATCCTGCTCTTGCGAGCACCTGATGTGACTTATTCTTTGAGGACACTTTCATGCCAGTGATCTGGTTCATTATATGATTGATTGCTTTGCTTATGGATTATGATGATGAGACTGTGAATTATTATGTTATGTTATGTTATGTTATTTATGTATAGACAGGTGCTATTGACTGGTTTCTCCTGAGTGTGCATGAATCTTGATAGATTGAGGATGTCGATGGCATGCATGGACCTCCTTGGACTCTGGATCGAGTTAGGGAGTGGACTGTATAGGGTTTGAGTATTTATGTTATTGCATATGTGACATATGATTGGGTATACCATAATGTTGTTTATGGATCATTGACATGTTTCATTGATGGATGTAGGCTGACGATTGCTTGCTAATCAGATTCACATTAGGATTAAAGGGGCCATGCACAACAACCAGAGATATTGGGAGAGGTGTGGTAGAAGCCCTGCCACAACCTACTAGCACTCCCATCGTGGCTCGAACTATAGGTTAACGATTACCTAGTTCGAGAGATCCATGATGTACTGAGGGAAGACTGAGACAGTCACTCAAAAAGATCCTAAGGGGTGCACAATAATGCAAGTCCCTTATTCCTTAGAGTCCCTTATTCTCTCGCAAGGTCGCCTGATGGATTATTGACTCCAAGGGTTGGAAATCTACCAAAATTAGTTAAAAGGTGAGTGGAACCCTTGGAGCACATAGTTCATCTTGAAGGGCACGTCACATAAATGAAACACGAATAAAGGCAAGTGGCACCCTTGGATCACGTAGTGCGTCCCGGAGGGGATGTCACATTTTTAACACGAGTGAGTAAATGAACCTAGGTGCCTAGAAAACAATATCTTACCTTCACATGGTCAACCTTAAAATAATTATGTATGAGTAAAGTTATTAATTATATTTTTTCCCTAAAAAAAAAGATTTGATAAGCCTAGTTGAAATTAAAACCTAGGTCTAAGTAGGATATGATGACTAAAATTTATTTAAGCAATTAATAAAGGAGGGGATGAATAACAAACAAATTTAAAATTTAAAGGAGAAATAATTTATCTAAAAAAAATTAATTGATGGTTATGTGCAAAACTTGCTAAATTAGAACTTAGACAAAAAGGGGAGATTAAATGCAAAAGGAGTGTGGAACATAGAAGGGAATCTAGTCTAGATAAATTTCCTTTTAGAACTCAACTAAGCTTTAAGAAATGCGTCAGTCATTAGGGGAAATGGCGGTAATAAAGGGACAACAATGAAATTTTTTAGGAACGCTTTTAGGTGGGTGAGTGATTCAGATTTTATGAGTAGATTGAAATGACTACATATTATTAACAGATGCTTAACACAGAATAAAAGAGATACAATAAAACTGGTTTTCTATTCAATAAGGAAATAAGATGAAACTGTAAAATGCAGTAGAAAACAAGCTTGTTGGAATGGTGGCGGCTTATCTCTGAGAAGAGATGTGACGGTTGCGCTCTTTCAAAAGAAGATTATTATAACGAGGCTTTGAAGGCCTAATTGTAATCACCGGAAGACACCCAAAAAAAACGTCGTTTAGGGCCGCAAAACGGCTCTGGAAGTTCACGACCCAAAAAACACTAAAAATAGTAAATTACCAAAATTGCCAGAAAGTTGTTTTGAGATAGCTGGAAAATGTGGGTGGCCACCGATATCCACCTAGATCAATCCTCCCTCCTTAGGAATAAATGGTCTCCATTGCGTTGAGTTCCCCCATCAGATGAGGAAATTTCTGTTGAATTTGGCCCCGGGTGAGGCACCTTCCTTGGTGCAGGAGTTGCCCTGCTTTGACGACTCGATAAAGCTAGATCCTTTGCTATCAAGTTCCCTTGATCTATGTGTCCACAATTTGATCATTGAATTCCTGTTGTATGCAGTCGGGGTTGAGCTTTGTTGGTGTCAATTGTTCTGCTACATCTGAGGTGTCAAATAATGGTGGGAAATAAGGCCGAAGGAGGGTCAGGTTGAACACTGGGTGCAGGCCAAGGAAAGGAGGAATGTTGAGCTCAAAATAATTATCCCCCATAGCCTTGGTGATGGTTTATGACCCATAATGAAGTGGGTGAATATTTCTATGGGGTCTTGTAAGGCGTTCTTTCTGCAAGTGAAAGAAAACTTTGTTGCCCACCTGAAACTTATGTGGCACCCGATGTTGATCATGGCACTGCTTGTACTTATCATTGGACTTTTGTAGGATATTTTAAACATGTTGGTGGATGTCCTGGATCCTCTCAATGAACCGGGTGGCTTTGTCATCTTCATTTGGAGCAGGAGATGAGTCGGTTGAAGTGACCACAAGGGGAACTGCAACATCTATGGGACCCAATGGTTGGAATCCCAACCCCACCTGAAAGGGGTTGTGGTCGGTTGAGCTATGTAAGGCTCAGTTGTAACTGTGTTGGACATAGGTAAGACTCTCATCCCATGTGCGAGGGTTCTTGGAATTATACATTCGCAGGATATGCATGATCATTCGATTTACGACCTCGGTTTGGCCATCTATCTAGGGGTGGAAGGTCATGGATTTTGTGAGCTTGGTGTCCAACAATGACTAGAGGATCGACCAGAATGTGCTGAGAAATTGACTGTCTCGATTTGAGACAATGGTTTGTGGGATTCCAAAATGTACCCAAACTCATTCAAAGAAGAGCTTGGTAGTGGCTTCTACTGCGATGCTCTTCTTGCAGGCAACCAAAATTTCCATCTTAGAAAAGAGATCAACAACCACAAAAACACAGTCATTTCCCTTCTTGGTGGACGGAAGGCACGACATGTATTCCATTGATATGGATTCCCATGGCCTGTCAGGAGTATTAAGAGGGGTGTACAAGCCCTGTTTCTTAGTGGTCGGTTTGGAAATAGTGCAGGCAGTGCAGGACCCAATATACTTGTTGACCTCCTGTCGAAGTTTTGACCAGTAGAAATGTTTTTGTAGCATCACCACTATCCTTTAGATGCCAAAGTGTCCTGCCACCCGGCTGTAGTGAGATTCCCAGATCAACTTCCCTCGCTCGCTTGATGGAATGCATATATGTCCCATACGACACAACAACCCATCCTGAAGATGGAAATTATTGACAACTGCGTTTGCACCCAACATTTGGTAGGTGGTTGTGAATTATGGGTCTATCTCATAGAGTTGGGGCCATCCAGAGGTCTCATGGACGCAAGAGTCTAGCACCATGGTGAGTGTCACAACTGGCGGTCTATTGAGGCAATCAGCGACGCGGTTGGTGCTTCTTGTTTTATACTTGATGTTGAGGTGGAATTGTTGTAAGTACGTGGAACACTTTTGATGGCGGTAATTATGTAATTTGCCTTGTGTCTACATGAACTGCAGTGGCTTATGATCAGTGTGGATGAATGTCTCCTTCCCAAGAATGTAATGTCTCCACTGACAGAAGGCTTGCACAATGGAGTACATTTATTTGTCATAAGTAGGATACATACGAACAACATCTGATAGTGTCTCACTATGATAGGCCGCGGGGTGACCATGCTGAGTGAGAATAACATTTACGGCATAGTCTAAAGCATCTGTCTTGATCTCAAAGGGCTGCTGCAGGTATGATACTAAAAGTATTTGGGATGAGTACAAGCGCTGCTTCAAATCATCGAATGTTGGCCCCACACAAATGTTTCCTTACCACCACCCCTGGTTATTTGGCTGAGGGCCCATGCAATATGGGAGAATCCCAACACAAACCTGCGGTAGAAATTGGCAAGGCCCAAGATGCTGCGAATCTTTCTGAGTGTGGTTGGGGCTGGCCATTCATGGATGACTTGAAAATTGGCTATATCCACATGTACGCCATGCTAATAACAAGTGTATCCGAAGTAATGGACCCTGTCCATGCCGAAGGAGCATTTTCCCAAGTTGGCGTATAGCTTGTGCTGCCGCAAGGTGTGCAAAACCTGCTGAATATGTTGCAAGTGTTCTACCCAAGACTTGTTGTAAATGAGAATGTCATCCAGATACACCACTACAAAAGTATTGGTGAATGGTCTCAAGATATCTCCCATCATCCTCATGAGAGTGGTTGAAGCATTTTTCAAACCAAAGGGCATGACCAACCATTCAAAAATGCCTTCCTTTGACTTGAAGGAGGTATTCCATACATCTATATGTTCTATCAGAACCTAGTGGTAGCCAGACTTCAGATCAATCTTACTGAAGTATTTGGCCCCCATGAGTTGATCAAGGAGGTCATCGATTCAGGAAATTGGGTACCGGTTTCTGACTCTGATTTTATTCAGGGCCTGATAATTAATGCATAGTCTCCAGGTTCCATTTTTCTTCTGTACCAACATGATTGGGCTCCCACAAGGTGATGAGATGGGATGAATGTGCCCCTTGTGGAGTAGTTCTTGGATCTATCGCTTGATCCCCTCATTCTCTAACATAGAGTGGTGGTAGACTAGCCCATTGGGCAACGGTGCGTCGTGGGTCATATTGATGTGGTGCTTGACCTGACAGTGCAGAGGTACCTCGGTAGGTGAGGAGAAGATATTCGAGTATTCTTCGATGACCTTATCTACCTGCTTCTATTGTGTGGATAGGTCGACCACCGACACCCTGTATGTGGTTGTGATCTTTCGCTCATTCCGAGAGCGAATCAAGAAGAAGACAAACTTCCCCATCTGAGATATGACCTTCCTGCATTGCTTGGCAGAGATCAAGGAAATAGCACTAGGTGGGACTACCTCGGGTATCCTGTACAATTTCCTATTCAAAGTAATAATAACACTACGAGGCCTAGACTCATATACATCATGATGTTTCCATAAACAAGGTTGGCCCAAAAGAACATCACAAACTTCGAGAGGAGAAACATCACACAATACCTCATCTTTGAAGGGCTTCATGTCATACGACAATTGACACTTTTGGCTGACATATAGATCACTTCCTTGGTGGATCCATCCAATGGTGTAGGGTTGTCGGTAGGGCTAGTCGCTTGACAACCTCTACTAAGATGAGGTTCTTCTAGCTACTGCTATCAACAATGAAGTGCAGTGGGGTGCCTTTTACCCACATCTGTGAATGGAAGAGGTGCTCTCCTTCTTTTGGCTCATCTGGTTCATCATGCTACAGCTTGGTGGTAGAAACGGTGGCACTGGGTTTCACATCAATGATCTTTCCTCCCTTTTCTAGTTCTGACTCAGAGTCAAAACCCACATATGATTAAGAGGATTTCACTTTTTCCACCAACGACTGCTTTGAGCGACAGTCAGCAGTGTTATGCCAAGGGATCTTATGGAAGTCACACCACTTCCCAATATCTTTCTTTGACTTTCTGGTTTCCTTATTTGCTTGCAGCTTGGACTGGTTTTCCTGATACTATCCATCTTTTCTCTATCCTTTTTTTGGTTGGTTGAGGCCACCCTTTCCTGGATTTTTTTGTGAGGGGTTCCCAGGGCCAAATTGTCGCATCTTTTGTTTGAGCTTCTGCTCGATTTTGACAGTATATCGATAGGCTGTACCCAGGGACGAGATGTCTAGAAATTCCAATTCAATCTGGATGTCTCTATGCAGAGGACCACGACACTTGAGCACTAGATATTGCTCTGAATATTTGATACCCAACTTGGTGCCTAAGGTATGCAAGATATTTGTGAAATCTGGCACTGCTTGGTCCCTTTCTTCCCACAGTGTGATCCATTTGGTATACAAGTCGTCATAACTTCCCTGAAGGATTCACGGGTGGTCATGATTGTAAATAATGAGGTTTCCTCTGTTTCCTTTTTCTCACAGAATGCTTCCCACCAATATTTGACATGGGAAACGAGTTTGAGGAGTGCAAAAGTATTTTTTTCTCTATTCGAAAATTTATGGACAGAAAAATACCCTTCTAGTAGATTCAACCACTTATCTACACCACCTACATCTATCTGACCTTCAAATATAGGAATATCGAAGTTTATTTGTACCTTGAAGGGGGAGGCGCCTCCACTTGAAGAAGATGCGTCACCTATTGGTAGCCGCCGAAGGATTTGCGTGAAACTATCCATCATCTTGTTCCTCTATTGCATGAGGGGTTCCTCAAGAAATTTTTTGAAAGGATCTCCTATCCCGTCATCTTTCTTTTCTCTTGCAATGAGAGGTTGCTTGGGCATGAGAGAGTTTTTTTCCTCAAGAGAAACAAGCTCGAGACCCAATTCTTTGTACTCTGACCTCATTGGGGACATGCATTAAGACAATAAGGAGAATACTGATCTGATACCATTGATCCAGATTTTATGAGAAGAACGAAATGACTACAGATTATTAACAGATGCTTAACATAGAATAACAAAGATACAGTAAAATTGGTTTTCTATTCATTAAGGAAATAAGTTGAAACCGTAAAATGCAGTGGAAAACAAGCTTGTTGGAATGGTGGCGTCTTATCTTTGAGAAGAGATGTGACAGATGCGCTCATTCGCAAGAATATGATTACAATGAGGCTTTGAAGGCCTTCTTACAATAAACAAGAGTTTTAAAAACCATAGACATCCAAAAACCTAACCCTAGGAGATGAAGCACCAAAAGTCATGTGGACTCCATTTGGGTAAGTCAGTACATCAACTTCCCGGGGTCGTAACTTTTACATATGATATCCATTTTAGGCGTACGATAGCCTATTGGAAAGATCTATCCAAGGAATACAACTATTGATGAAAATATCATGTGGAAATTTTTCGACCGAAAGATGCCCAAAGAAACATCGTTTAGGGCCTCAAAATGGCTATGAAAGTTCCGGACTCAAAAAACTGCTAAAAATAGTAAATTACCAAAATTGCCAAAAAGTTCTTTTGAGCCAGCTGGAAAAGGTGGGTGGCCACCGATATCCACCTGTATCAGTGAGGTAAATTGACAATTTAATTTAATTAATTAAATGAATTTCTGGTGTAATGAAGGGATTGGATGACAAGTGTATGGGGGAGAATATTTCCTAATAAAAAATTAATAAAAACAATTTAACGTGCACTTTGGAAACTAATCATTAAGAGAAATCTATAAAAGAAATGGTAGAGAAGGGGAATGGATCATGACTGGTATGCATAAGTTTATGCTGCATAATTTTACTTGAATGATTTTTCTTGTGGGAGTTGGGATACCCAGCTCGAATAGAGAGTGGTAGCTCGAACTTGCGAGGCGAGCTGTGAGCTATCTTTTCTCTGGTTTGTGTGCATGGCCCCTTTGCGGCTGGGTGACCTTAGAGGGAAGAAGAGTACCCCTAACATTGGCTGGGAGGTACCAGTGAGGTCTCAATGGTTAGATAAGATAAAGTGACAACTTAGTAGTGATAGAGTCTTGGAAAAACAAAACCTAGGATAATGATGTGATTGAAAAGACATTGTTGATTAGATTAAGAATATGTTAGGTTTATTGTTGATTAGAATGTTAGCACTCAATTCCATCATGGGATATAGGAATTATTGATTTTAGACTCTTGCGTGCACAAATTCATATGTATTACATGATGATTTTAGAGTTTTGGCTTCTTGCACTCATGGATTTTTATGATGGTCAGATCTTAGACCTTGCGCAATAAAATATAATGAATGTATTTACCTTGCGCTGTTGAAATATCTTGATTGATATTAGAATGATTTGGTTTATGGATTCCATATAATGTATGATAGTTAAGGATTTCTAGACTTCTTGCACGACTGATTTTATGTCATGTATGATGGTTTAGAATTTGTTTATCTTGCGCCTTGGATGATGTTGATGAATAGGTGTTAGGTTGCTTGCTCTATGGACTAACATGATGCATAAATGTTTATGCCTTATTTTACTAATGCATTGGTCACAATGTTACTGTATGATTTCCTTATGATTGGATTATTTGCGAGCAATGATCGATAAGTGAATATGTTAATATGGAAAATGGATCATGTTCTTACCTTGAAAAGATGTTGATTATTGTAAATTGATGATTGATTTAATCGCGTTCCTAGAAGTTAAGTAGATATTTGGTTGTGCCTCAAAAATTAAATAAGTAGATTATTTGCGCCTTGGCTTATGTCATTGCTAGATTTATTTAGTATCTAAGTTCTCTTGTGCCATGGAATTTTATGTTACATGTGTGGGTTTACTAGAATGATATTGTGCCTGGATGAACCTTGATGATGTTATTTAGCTTAGTCGGCTTGGACTTGATTATGTCGGGGGATGTAGACACCTCCCATTTCCTCATAACAATCGTCGTCCTTGAGACCTTAAATGGTTAAAATCAATTGGAATCTGGGCTTGAGTATTTCTTATGTGTCTTGGAGGTCCTAACCTTGCATGGTAGGTTGGGCGGGTAGTATATTATGTGTTTCTTGTGATTATCTTTATGATCCTTATGATTCGTTAGGGTATTGTATGTTTTCTTGGTGATATCTTAGGATGGTCCTTATGATATGCGTCGAATGTTTAAGATTTGTACTTTTATTCATCGATATTAATGGTAGAATGTAATGATGTTGGGTTGTTGTTGATTAATATGTTAATACATTGATGTATGTGCCATTGTTCATGGTGACGAGGTGTCAGAAATGTGTAGTATTGGATTATTAATGAATTATTAATGTTTCATTAATATATGTGATTGATGTGTCAACAATGTTGATTATTTACTATAATGTTTTAATTTTCCTAACACCTCTTTACAACCAAAAAAAAATTGACCTGTTGTACATCTCTTTTGTTGTCGTAACGACAGGGGATGTTACATATGGTATCAGAGTGGGTTCGTCCCGTGACTTGGGATCATTACACCTTCCACTGTAAAAAAACTTGATTATAATTTATCACTAATTAAATTGATTTGTATTCGTGTAGGTAATCATGGCTAGAGGATGTCGTGGACGTAGACAATGTGGTGTTAGGGGAGGAGGCATGATGCCTCCAGTAGCATCCACGCCCGAGGGGTCTAACCCCCAAGGAGAAGAACAAGTCATCGGATAGGAAAAAATAGTTATGGGGGATGTGGTTTGGTTGATGAGGTCCTTTCAGAGGATTTCAGAGGCCTTGATTAGTCATCTAGATAGAGATGAGGCCAGGGCGCCGGTACCCCCTAATGGTCCACCGCACGCCCCAGTCGGAACTGGTAGAATTCCCTGAGAACTCGAGAAGGTCATGTTTGCTGAGTTCTTTAATGCCACGGACGACTCACGCGTTGAGGCATCGTTGGATAATATAATGATGTGCTTTGCACTTCATGAATATACCTCCAACATGAATGTCTGCATGGAGGTCTTTCAACGGTTAGATAAGATAAAGTGACAACTTAGTAGTGATAGGGTCTTAGAAAAAAAAAACCTAGGGTAATGAAGTGATTGAAAAGACATTGTTGATTAGATTAAGAATATGTTAGGTTTATTTTTTATTAGAACATTAGCGCTTAATTCCATCATGGGATATAGGATATATTGAGTTTAGACTATTGTGTGCACCAATTTATATGTATTACATGATAATTTTAAAGTTTTGGCATCTTGCGCTCATGGATTTTTATAATGGTTATATCTTAGACCCTTGCACAATAAAATATAATGAATTTATTTACCTTGCGTTGTTGAAATAGCTTGATTGATATTAGAATTCTTTGGTTTATGGATTCCATAGAATGTATGATAGTTAGGGATTTCTAGACTTCTTACGCAACTGATTTTATGTCATGTATGATGGTTTAGAATTTGTTTATCTTGCGCCTTGGATGCTACTAATGAATAGGTGTTAGGTTTCTTGCGCTATAGACTAACATGATGCATACATGTTTACGCCTTAGTTTACTAATGTGTTGGTCACAATTTACTATATGATTTCCTTATGATTGGATTATTTGCGCACAATGATTGATAAGTGAATATGTTAATCTGGAAAATGATTCATGTGCTTACCTTGAAAAGATGTTGATTATTGTAAATTGATGATTGATCCAATCACGTGCCTAGAAGTTAAGTAGATATTTGGTTGCACCTCAATAATTAAATAAGTAGATTATTATCTAAGTTCTCCTGCTCCATGGAATTTTATGTTACATGTGTGGGTTTACTAGAATGCTATTGTGCCTTGATGATCGTTGATGATGTTATTTAGCTTAGTCTGCTTGGACTTGATTGTGTCGGGGGATGTAGAAACCTCCTTGTTCCTCATAAAAGTCGATATCCTTGAGACCTTAAATGGTTAAAATCAATTGGAACCTCGGCTTGAGCGTTGCTTATGTGTCTTAGAGGTCCTAACCTTGCAGGGTAGGTTGGGCAGGTAGTATATTATCGGGTGGGTAGCATGCGATCTCCATTTTAAGTGTACGATAGCCCGTTGGAAAGATCTATCTGAGGAATACAACTATTGATGAAAATATCATGTGGAAATATTCCAACCAGAAGATACCAAAAAAAATGTCGTTTAGGGCCTCAAAAAGGCTCCGAAAGTTCAGGACCCAAAAAACTGCTAAAAATAGTAAATTACCAAAATTGCCAAAAAGTTGTTTTGAGCTAGCTGGAAAAGGTGGGTGGCCATCGATATCCACTTGGATCAATGAGGGAAATTGAAAATTTAATTCAATTAATTAAATGAATATCTGGTGCAACTAAGGGATTGGATGACAAGTGTACGAGGGATAATATTTCCTAATAAAAATTTAATAAAAAGAATATAATGTGCACTTTGGAAACTGGTCACTAAGAGAAATCTATAAAAGAAATGGTAGATAAGGGGAATGGATCACGACTAGTATGCATAAGGTTATGTTGCTGGATTTTTCTTGTGGGAGTTGGGATACCCAACTCGAATAGAGAGTGGTAGCTCGACCTTGTGAGGTGAGTTGTGAGCTATCTTTTCTCTAGTTTGTGTGTGTGGACCCTTTGCGGCTCGGTGGGATCAGGGGGAAGAAGATTACCCCTAGCATTTGTTGGGAGGTAACGGTGAGGTCTCAGCAGTTAGATAAGATAAAGTGACAAATTAGTAGTGATAGGGTCTTGGAAAAACAAAGCCTAGGATAATGAAGTGATTTAAAAGACATTGTTGATTAGATTAAGAATATGTTAGGTTTATTGTTGATTACAATGTTAGAGATAAATTACATCATTGGATATAGTACTTATTGAGTTTAGACTCTTGCGCGCACCGATTTATATGCATTACATGATGATTTTAGAGTTTTGATAGCTTGTTCTCATGGATTTTTATTATGGTCAGATCTTAGACCCTTCCGCAATAAAATATAATGAATGTATTTACCTTGCGTTGTTGAAATATATTGTTTGATATTAGAATGATTTGGTTTATGGATTCCATATAATGTATGATAGTTAAGGATTTCTAGACTTCTTGCACAACTGATTTTATGTCATGTATGGTGGTTTAGAATTTGTTTATCTTGCGCCTTGGATGATGTTGATGAATAAGTGTTAGGTTGCTTGTGCTATGGACTAACATGATTTATAAATGTTTATGCCTTAGTTTACTAATGCGCTGGTCACAATGTTACTGTATGATTTCCTTATGATTGGATTATTTGCGTGCAATGATCGATAAGTGAATATGTTAATCTGTAAAATGGATCATGTGCTTACCTTCAAAAGATGTTGATTATTGTAAATTGATGATTGATTTAATCGAGTGCCTGGAAGTTAAGTAGATATTTGGTTGTGCCTCAATAATTAAATAAGTAGATTATTATATAAGTTCTCTTGTGCCATGGAATTTTATGTTACATGTGTGGGTTTACTAGTGTTGGATCATGTTGTCATTGATGCCAATGGTTTAATTGATTGATGTCAAGTGATTGATTGATGTCAAAGGATTGATTGATGTCAAAGGATTGATTGATTGATGATTGATGTAATATAATATGTATTGTCCTTGATGAGAATGCATAGATGAAGATGG
>SNQJ01S0020675.1:8741-30906 GCA_010110895.2 Picea sitchensis
AGTATCCTGGGAAACCCTTCTCAACAAGGGAAGAAAACCCAGCCAAATCCTTTGCTATATTCTTCAAGAGAAAGACCTCCACCAAGATAAACCTTAGCACACAAGAGGGTGCTTCAAACCCTATAAGACTAGCGTCCAAGAGAGGTGCGCACCTTTTCCCAAGTAGATGTGTTTGCTGAAATTTCCAAACTCACGAGGAAGATATGATTCCACAATGGGGAATCATCCCTTACTTATATTAAACTTGTCCAATCAACAAAGGCGTCTATTGACTCAACAAGGCCGACCTCTCTAAGTCACTTTATAATATATTATTATTATTATTATTATTATTATTATTATTATTATAATTAATATTAATATTAATATTAGTATTAATATTAATTATCTTTTACATTTATTATTAATCACATTAAGGTGGGGTCGACATGTACCCTTTATATAACTATTAGGGTTACAGGCAGGTCTGACTCTTGAACAACATATAGCAAAGGATCTAATACACCCACTAGTGCTCATCCACTAGGGGCACATCCATAGGGATGTCATAGCTCTGATTCACTGCATTACACAGAAGAACCAGGTCTTCACACGTTCACCTGTGCTCGTCCACAGGCACGTCCACTCTACAGATCTACTTTCCACTGCCACCGACAGGAGAATCATCTGGAGTCTTCTCGTCAACTCTGCTGCTCAGAGGAGGCCAATGCATCATCTTCATTTCTGTTCTCATGACGATGCACCCAGCACTTTGGCATTTCACACGTTCACCTTGTACTCAGCCACAGGCACGTCCTAACTCAACATATCGCTTTTCCACTGGATAATCATCTGGAGTTCTTCTCAACTCTCTGAATGGAGGAGGCCATCTCTACGATCCCAGCTCTGTCTCAAGCAGGAACCACGTACCCTTCTTAGGGGCTTTCTCTCAAGTTTGTAAGTTGAGAGAAAGACTTCCATAACTGCTATGTTCCACATCACCAGGTTTGTAAGCCGGAGGATGTCTCCCATAGCTGCATTCATCAACAATAATAGCATATCACAATAAAATCAAACTCGGACATCAACTCGAACTCGGATTGACTCATACCGATCTAATTTCAATGACTCGTTTCACAAAAAAATACATTAAATAATTAAATTTTAATGAAAAAAAATATTTTAAAGCTTTCAAACCATGATTCCAAACCATTAGAGACAAAATATCCAAATTTTGCTCATATATATACCATGTAAGGGTGTATATATCAAAATGGCACCGAGTGCAATACATATCAGCAACAAAATACATAATAAGTGAGGCTCTAAATAGCCTCTAGAGTCCATAAAACATGCTACAACTACAAGTTGTTGCCTCTAGGCTAAAAGTTCCTCAACCTACTCTTGAATGCACCCAACAGCCTACAATCTTCACTATTCAGACTTCAACACTAGCAGTTGCTCTCCAAAACTCACATATTCAAACGCACAAATGCTCATAATGTTGAATGAGAGAGATGTGAGGCAGGGGGGGGTGCTATATTTATAACTAGTTTTTAGGGTTTAGAGATTAAGTTTTTTTTTTTTTTTAATTAAAAAGAAACGAATTTTTAATGAACAGTCCGCACAAGTGCATCCAGAATCGAACCGGCCAAGTAAGCACGGACTCAACCAATTTGGTACCGAACCAATTTGAAGGTCGGTTTGAATCGACCATTTATCCGACCGGTCGATTTGGCAAGTTGATTTTGACTCAAGCCAAGTCTAAAAACACCGATCACAATGTCATCCTCTATAGTAACATGCATGTATGCTCGTTACTACAAGATTTGACCCTTCAAACTTGAGAGTAACAAGTACCAGCAAAGAAAATTAACTAAGGATCTAGAAGATGCAAAACATGAATAAGACTCAATTTTTTCCATTACTTATTACTAACCAATTATGTCTCATGAGTGAATGACATTAAGCTTGTTTTGTAGTTAATTATAAACTAAAAATTATACCTAGAGTATTGAGCTTCGAACCATTGAATCTAAAGATTTCAAAATTAAATTACGAATGTCAAACTAGAATTACCAACATATATACATCTTGACCCCAGATCTAATAAGCACCAAGGGTGATCAAAAGAAATAGAGGTAATTCTCTTAGTGCTTAAAAGATCCAAAGTTAAGATGGATCCACGTTGGTTTTTTTTAATATAGAGTTTTATAATTGTTGTCATCTCATTTTTTTAGTTTTTTATTATTATGGTCGACTATCTTTTAATTTTTCCTTTTTACAAACTTCAAAATTTTTCAATTTAATGTATTAATGTTATAAATGTGACACATCTACTTGGGTTGTAGATGCGCCTCGCTACTCTCAGTGCAATGATCTCCATGTGAGTTTCTAGACTTAAGTTTGTGTTAGAAATTCTAAACTTCCAACATTTCATGTAAAACATGTAGTGTGAAAGGTGATTAAGAATGATGCACAAGGAAATATATAAGTAACAAGATAAGGTCTAAGTTTGACAAGGCACAAAGAAACATTGGGTATAAATTCCTTAGGCCCAACATTTCTCTTTGACCTGTGAAACTTAGACCTTACCACATTCCTTAAATATTTCCTTCTATGTGGTTCTCATTCACATTTTCACTCTACAAGTTTTCCTTTCACTAATGATGGGTGATGGTCTTACTTGAAACATTGAAAGTTTACAATTTTTACCACAGCTTAAATCTAGAAATTCGCATGGGCATTTTATCAAGATAGGAAAGCCTTCATATGTTGATTAAATTATGATTGTGACATCGTCATTATCATATTTAATTTTATTTTACATTCAAATTTTATATTTTATATTTTTGCGTTCTTAGTTTTGTGTTTTATTATTTATCAATTATGTATAAATATGTATATACTATACCCCACACATACCCACCTATACCTAGATTTTGAAATTGGAGCACCTGCACTCGCACCTTAGCTACCTTGGTTTTGGTTGATTGTCAATAAATGTTGTTTATATAATACCCATCTACATTATATTTATAAAAAAAGCTAGTATGGACTATAGTGGTCAAATAGAGGAAAGCTTCAGATGGGAATATTATTTACATTGTGTTTTACACTTTTCCTTTTAAATAGCTCATACTTAGTTATGGAAGTATCAACTCTTATTGATAGACTTCAAGTTCAATAAATTATACTGAGGTTTTTTAAACTATATTCTAAAACCACAATTGTTGTTGCGTACAGTTTCAAATTGAACATGTGACCTCTTCAAATCTCTATAATTCCCTTTGTTCAAATCTCAGATATCTAAGCTATCTCCTATGTGGCATTTATTTTCCATATCTTTTATTATTTTTTCTCAAACATTTTTGTCATGATTGTGTTTTATCATTTTTTGTTCTTCTACTAATTTCCTTTATTTCTCAAGCACGGCTACTATTGAAGGTACAATACAACTTGATAGCAATTTAAGTTGGTGAGTTCATGTGGAATCAAATTTTAAGTGGAATGGCATGTGGTTTACAATTCAAGCAAAAAAAACTCGATGGTTACAACTCATTTGAATTCAATCCATTTATTTGCCCAAATGGAATGAAGTACTTCAACCATGACCTTGTCATTTCACTCTCATGGTTGAATTTCCCATTTGTAAAACTTGGATATTGATACATTTAAAGTATGTGACATGGAGGATCACATGCTTTTTTCAAAAAGTCTCACAGGTTTTTATAGAGGTCACTGAAGGTTATTAGCCATATACCAGTAACCAAAGAGATCAATTGCATACAACATTGCATAGGTACTCATACTCAATGGGGAAGGGGAGAGACAATACAATCCAAAGGATCGGTGGGGCATACCCTACCATACCCTATGGTTGGAGGGATATCCTTGTAGGAAACAAATGGTCTTACATTCATAACCCCTCAAAAAAAACCATTGTAAAAGGAATAATTTTTAAAAAACTCCCTCTCACCAAATCTTAAAGCATCTCCTCACCTTTCACTCATAAAGCACATTTCTTCTCTCTTTTTTTACTGTTATGAACAAACAAATTTAACTTAACATTGAGGAAGACATATTCAAATGCAGGCACTTCATTTTCTTTGTGGGGACTTTGTGGGAACTTCGTCTACTTATGGGGTGCTTGACATTTGCATGCAGGTCGTGTGCTGACAGTTCCGAAAGCTGATTTTGGAAAACAACATACTGTCTTCCAACTATGGGTACTTAATTTTTTTTTCAGGCTGCGTGTGGTGATTTTTTTTATATTTTGATTTTTTTTTCCATCCTATGATTCATGAATATATATAGTCTATTCCGTGAATGTATGTAAATTTTCTTTCAATAGTAAACTAGACGTTGTAGTGTCTATGCTAGAAGTGAAGACCTCTAGTTGGAGAAACCAATCCGGACACCTGGTTGTACTCGCATCTCCTCTTCAGGAGAGATTTTATATATAATAAAAAATATATATATTTAGCATCAGCAGTACCCCTCTACCAGCATACCCATTTTTTTGGATCCATACCAAGTATTCCATACTCCTGTACTTCGCATACCACCATACCTCATAGCCATGAATAGGGTTGAGATTTATGGACGTGAAAGTGAAAAGAATTGAAATATGAACAAAACATTAAATTCCTGCAATCATAAGGTAGCTAAGTATGCCAGAAAACTATTATTGGTGAACACCTTGAATAATGGAATTACTTGGAAAACGAGTATGTAAATTATGCAGTTGAAAGAAGGTTGGCGATGAACAGCACCAACTGCACTAAAGCTCTTCCCTATAGCTAATAACAACTAAAACACTCAATGAACTACGGAAGCTAATAAAAAAAAATTATATGTTGGCATCTGGACACAAAAAATTGAGTAGGACTATTGCAGTCCAATGGAGCACTTGGTCTACATTTCTCAAGTCAGGTATACATTTCATGATCGTGATAGACAAATCGTCAAAGATTTATGTATGTATTCTCTGAAACTTTTTCAGGGGTTTAACAGAGGCCAAGTCTTGTGAAGGGCATACCAGTCACCACGTCCTGCATAAAGAAGCCACCGAAATGAAAACTCGCCAATGTCAAAAAACAACCATGTTAGTGGGGTCATTGGTTCAGTAGTTATGGTGGGATGTCAAGCCACCCACCCAGGTTCAATTCCCCAGAGTCATGAAAAGCGGTTGGGACTGGGTGCAAGCTCTAAGTGGTTTTAATGGAAGCCTATCCCAACTTCCCAGTAATTTTCTGGCAAGTTATAATGTTCGGATTGAGTTTAAAGAAAGCACTTAAAGAATAAAATCAAATTTTAAAAAATGGGGAAGGCTAATGCAGAAAAAGGAAGCACTAAGGGTTAAGGCTAATATGGAAAAAGGAAGCACATGAGAATAAAAAAGAAAAATAAAAAAACGGGTGAAGGCTAATGTGGAAATTATGGAAATTATAAGCATCGCATCCACTTTGTCCCAGTATCACATCCATGGAAATAAATTTGAAATGCAACACTCCTCTACCGAATGTGCTTTTGCAAAGCATGTTTGTACACATTATGTGCACAAGGCAGACTTTTGCTCTCTCCGAAAAGAATAAAACATAGAAGAAAATATTGAACCTGAATGTGAAACGCAGAAAAACTTGTGTTTAAAGTGCCTGAAAACCCTGGATGAGAAACTACTGCAAAAAGATAGAAAAAAATATGTTAAAAAACCCTTAGGGTACAAATCCAGCTCATTAATATGTACCTATGATAGCAGAGGCATGGCACTGTAATGTGCAGAATTTTCCAAAAAACGAATGCAGAAAGCACAAGACAGAATTCTGAGAAGAACGGCTCCTTTGAGGGATAATAGCATATGATTCATCAAGCGAAAATTTTCAGCCCTTAAGTAGCTCTAGCCTATTGTAAGCAGAAAAATTTGAACTTCTTTTAGAACATGGGTTCTGAGAATCGAGCTCACGTTATGGGAAGTAAAAGAAAGGTGATGAACACCATGAATGCATACCTGAAACCTTGACCGCTTCTGAACCTTGAACCTTGGACTCAGCTGTAAATTGCACATTCCTCTACACCAACCTACCTAGTAATAGCATTGATGGTGTTTAAAGATTTTTTTAAATGAAATTTAACTTTATTTTATTATTTTTAGGGTATAGTTAATCATAGTTTATTGTTGGAAAGTGTGAAGCCAATTTCTCGTAAATCAAGGTAATGATATGGGGTGGTATTCTAAGTTGTTCTTTGTTTTGTGATGATTTATTTTCGATATGGAAAGACATAAAATAATTTAAAATAATTTTTAAATCTTATTATATAGATGAAAAAGCTAATAATAATGGTTTTATAATATTAATTAAAATTAAAATTATTCAAATTTTAAATTTTATTATATTAAATAAAAATTAATAATAATATTTTTTTAATATAATTTTAATATTTTATTATATTAAATAAAAATTAATAATAATATTTTTTTAATATAATTTAAATGAAAATTAAATTAATTATAATTTCGTTATATTAAATAAAAATTAATAATAATATTTTTTATAATATAATTTAAATTAAAGTTGGATTAATTATAATTTTGGAACTCCTTGGCCTTGCCTCATATAACCGTTACATGACAAAGACATTTGCTTTACATTGACAAAAGTGGAGTCCACCATCTCCATCATGGAAAGGTAAAAGAATCCTTGTTTAATGGATACCAAGAGGATATTATAGTTTTTAGAGTGAGGATCACATGTGACATATGTTTGAACTATAGAGTATAGGTTTATTTCACCAAAGTTTGTACAATTTATTTTTTGATTTATTTAAGGTTTATTTTTCCAAAGTTTGTACAAATTATTTTTGGTTTATTCAACGTGGGATATATTGTATTAAACTCAGCGTTGGAGGCTATGCAGTCAACCTTCGAAATATAACACTTGGAATAAAAAGGTGGTGGGTACACCTTGTCCTTCTTAACTCCGTCGTGCCCCCACCCTCTCGCTAGAAACAAAATCTTATGTACAAACTATAAAGGATATATGATTTATTTCGGCGCTCTCATATGATTTTCTCTCTCATATATATACACATTCATTTACATATATATAATTCTTATTATTATGTTGTTGGAGACACAAGGGAGTATATATAGTAATGAATTAGTAATGACTTTCATATTAGTTTTATGTTGATTTAAAAAATGTGTATAAATTTTAATATTGAATATAACAAATAAAATAAAATAAAATTCAATATAACAAAATTGGTATTTTTATGACCTCTCATTGGTCAATAAATTGATAGTGTTATTGCAATCTTCACTTCATTAGAGGTTTGAAATTAATTTTGACATGACTATATATGAGTGTCACTTTCTTATAAGGTACAACTCTATTGATAAAATAATTTTATAACAAATAAGACTATTTTTAATTATATTGGTAAGTTATCATTGACCTATGAAATAAGACTCTTTTTTTATTAATTTATTTTCTTATTTTTCCAAATGTGTAGTTATGAAACCATTTTTAATTCTTTTGGTAAGTTAATTGATAGCTACGAGGTTAGAAACCCAATGGATCTGGTGGCAGGCTTCCCATCCGTTTTTTTGGCAGAGGTGATTTGGCATACGGTTAAACTTGTGAGGACAATCTCTATGAACGCAAAACCTCCACTATAAACTAAAAATGCTATTCAAAAAAACAGCTACTTATGGAGACATATGATAGAAACGTTGGGCTCCAAAATAAATTTAGGTTTTTTTGAAATGACATATTTTAATTATAGAAACGAGCTAAAGCATTCGCACACCTTCTGAGAGGAATGAAAAACCTCAAAAGAAAAGGAAACTCGGTAAATTTACATAGATTTGAGTAAAATTTCTTTTATTATCTTCGGAGGCAGTATATCAGCATGTTGCACTTGTTTATAAGAAGTATAATACCAAAGTATTATTAGGAAAGTGATATGTTAAGAGAATAGTTTTATGGTTTATGTAGTCAATTGTATTTAATCTAGGTGGTTGAGAAAAAGAGTGTTATTTTTATTGTTGAGGTTTAATTTTCGCAAGTGACATGTGGAGTTTGTAATGAGAGTATTGTTGTAATGGCCTTAAGCCCTATGTTTATAAAGTCTCCAATTTCTATGAAATCCAGTTTATCTTAGGTACCATCTTGGGAATGAGGAGAAGTGTGCGGTGTGTTTCCTTGAGAAGTGTATTTCATAAAAACAAAAACTAAACTAAAAAACTTATAATCTATGTTTGGAAAAAAAAAATTGTA
This sequence comes from Picea sitchensis, assembly GCA_010110895.2. Classification (NCBI taxonomy): domain Eukaryota; kingdom Viridiplantae; phylum Streptophyta; class Pinopsida; order Pinales; family Pinaceae; genus Picea; species Picea sitchensis. The sequence goes on from SNQJ01S0020675.1 coordinate 17,003, forward strand.
ATCTAAATGTCTTGAAAAAAAAAAACTTGTAGTTTATGTCTTGAATTTCAATTTTGTCTATGTGACCAAGTTGACTATTATTTGTGTTAAAGTTAACCTCTACTTACTATCTTTTAGATTTTTGCTCACTTTCCTCTCTATATCCTCTTAATGAGTGTATTGTCGTAATGGCCTTAAACCTTTGTGTTAAATCTAGCTTATCTCGGGCACCATCCTCGGAAATGAAGGAAAGTGTCCAATGGATTTTCCTAAAAAAACGTATTTCAGAAAAAACAAAAACAAAAACTTGTGATCTATGTCATGGAAAAAAGAGAAAAAAACTTATGGTTTATATCTTGATTTTCAACTTTGTCTACTTGACCAAGTTGGCTATTATTTATGTTATAGTTAACTTTTAGACTTTTTGCTAACTTTCTACTATATTCTCTCTTATCTCGACATATAGCTAGTATGTTATTATTTAGACACATGATATGGTTTTGGAACATTATATAGGATAATTTGTGGTGCCATGAAGAATTAGAGGATAAAAGGAAATTAAGATACTATAAGGAGGCGGTCAACCCTAATCTAGAGATCAAAAGTATCTCTCAATTTTGACTAGCGCAAAGAAGAAAATCAACATTGCTAAAATACAAACCAACTCCCATGAGCTACGTAGCGAAATTGGGCATTGGACAATTCTCAAAACACCATGGGACGTAAGAATCTGTCATATTTGTGACACTGCGAAGGTTGAAGATGAAAAACACTTTCCCCTAGAATGCCCTACGTATACCCAAATTAGATCACAATTTCAAAATATCTATCACAATATCGACCTTCCTAACCTCCTAAGTCATCAAAACTATGGAGATCTTGGAACATTTCTCTTAATGCTTTTCAAGCACAAAAATAAAATTCTAGAGAAATATGAGTAATCTCTTACCTTTCTTAAGGTCTTATAAACCAATTCTAGTCTCAGTGAACGTTAATCATTATCATATCAGTGATGTTTTTCATGCATTATGGATAGATAGACATAGATATAGATATTATTAAATCATTTACCAAATTGAAAAGTATATAGAACAAGGATAATGGGTTCAAAACAACTAATCTATAACTTAGGACTATGTTTATGTTATCATGTTATGAGGATAATATGTTTTCTTAAGTATAGGTCTTTTGAGGCCAAGCTTTCTCTCTTTTCAGTGGAAAGACAGTCGAGATTTGGGTCTTGATGGAGAAGCAGCAAAGGAATGGGACTCTTTCCAAAAATCTTTATATGGAGCTGGCATACAGCTACAGGAAAGACCTAATGAATTAAAATGGATTGGTGGAGACAAAACAAGAATTATTTCTGTCAAAAATGTTTATAACGCTCTAGCTTCAAAACTTTGGCAGAAGTCTCACGGCGGGTGGCGGCTATCTTGTTGGAAATGGAACATAGCTCTAAAAATTAAACTTTTCATTTGATTGGCGGTAGAAAACAAGGTTTTAACCTGGGACAAGTTACAATCAAAAGGCTGGGAGGGGCCAAATATTTGTCATCTATTCTTTAAAGATCAAGAAACAGTAAATCATCTAATGATCACTTATTCCTTTACTAAACAGGTTTGGCTCAGAATTAGAAGAGACCTGAAAATATTGAAAGAGTGGGATGGACACACTTTAAGCACTTGTTTTGCGTTGTGGTTAAAGGGACACTCTGATTTCATTACTTTACCTACTTTAATATGCTGGAATATGTGGTTGGAACACAATAGAGTAATTTTTTAGAATGGTACCCCTTCTTTCTTTTCGGTCGTTTATAAAATTCTTGGAGCTTTGAACACTTGTCTTGTTATTCAAAAGAGGCTTTCGAATAGGGAAAATGCTACCCATCCTTCTCTAGAGGCTATGATGGGCTAGTTTGATGGCGCAACACAAAAGAATGGTCAGATGAGCAGCGCTAAAGGGGTGATTAGATGCACTGATCACTTATTATACAAATGGACTTTCAATTGTGGTGAAGGTACAAATACCAGGGCGTAGTTTATGGGGGTCGGGGCTACCTTGATTGTGGCCTCAAGATTGGACCTTAACCACATCAAGGTTTTGGGTGATTCTCGAATTATTATTGATTGGCTAAATAACAAAGGCAAACTGCAAGTCTTAGCATTAGACTGTTGGCAAGAAAAAATCAAAGATCTCATTAAAAATTTCAAAGAAATCAGCTTCAAGCATATTTTCCGAGAATCAAATGCGGAGGCAGACCACTTATCAAAGATGGGTCTTCAGCACCAAGAGGGATTAATTTCGTACAATAAATGGGTGGATGGAGCGATGGGACAAACCATGTACCTAAAGATCTTTTAGTCATGACTGGAGTTTTCCTTCGAGCTTTCTCTTTGTTTACATCTTTTGAAGTTTCTTTTTTGAGAATCTGGTTGTGGTTGTAGTAGAAAAAGGAGACTATCCAGTCTCAGTGTGGGGAACTTTTTGTCTTGACCATTTCGCTGTCAGTTTTAGCAATGACCAGATAATTTTTGTTGTTTTGTGGTCCCGTGCTATTGGACTGTTGGTGTGAACTGAGCAGAGATGTTTTTATTCTGTGATGAAAAAAAATATATATCAATATAATGAGCAAATTTTATGTTGAAAAAAAAAAGTAACAAAACCAAAAAAAATATTTTCAAAAGCTAAAATAAAATGTTATCAAAATTTTAGAGAAATTAACATAGTGACAAAGGTAAAAATATATATTTCCAATGATGTCAATTTTAAAAAATGTATTATTCTTATAATTATTTTTCTTAAACCAAATTTCTTTTTAATGAAAATTAGAATAATTAATTCTTTTAAATATGTTGTTATAATTTTTTCATAATAACATTAGTTATTAGTTTTCTTTGTTAGAATAATTAATTCTTTTAAATATGTTGTTATAATTTTTTAATAAAAACATTAGTTTTTAGTTTTCTTAGTGTGATTATTGCTTAAATAAAAAAAATATATGTAAAAACTCTTAAATATGTTTGAACATAAATTTTATTTAAAAAAAATAAAATTTGTGTGGCATCTATCATATTCAAACTAAGTTTCTATACTATCATACCCTATTCAAGTTTAAAATTAGGTAGTTCATATTTGGAAAAAATAAGTTGTGAATCGAATGTTTCAATTAAAGGTAAAAATTCAAGTTACTTGTTTTCTTTGAAAAAATATTTGGAATCTTGTAATGTGAAAAGTTGGGCTATACCATTGTTTACAATGATGATTCACGAGTTTGCTTTGTATTCTATATTGTACTACAATCATTAAAATTATTGAATTAAAAATCAACTAACTCCAATTTTATTAACATTAAATTTACTTATAAAAGTTGTAAAGAGCACAAAGAGAATACATAGACTTGCAAAAACTTCAAAACCAAGTCTTACATATTTGGAATAGGAAAGAAATTCACTTTGCGTTTCTGAAGATCTTCTTCTATGCTTAATTACAAAACATTTGTCTGAATATATTATGCAAAAGTGGCCTAGTATAAAAACAAAAAAACATTGCATATAGTTATGGAGAATTGGGTGGGTCTTGACCATCTGAATCTACATTTTTTTAGTCTTGTGGGGTGCCATTTAAGACTGATAGTTGTTGGTGAGCCCTTGGAGATGAAGCCTTGTCTAAAGTTGTCGAAATTGACCTTGTGGGGGAGATGGAGTTGGGTCAAAGCCAAAGTTCCTCAATTTGCATTCTAAGTGTTGCGCACTCATCTTGCATTTGTTGGTGGCTTTGACGATGTTGAATTGTGATTTCTAAAATGGAGAGGACTTGAGTTGATAGTCCTTTAACCTGGATCTACATTGATTAGACCATGGTGACTAGGTTGTTATGGTCCTCCATAGAAACCTCCCTAGTTCACCTTGAGCTTCTTCATTTCCCCCATCCATTTCTGCTTGGTCGCGCTAGATTTCACCAGTATGTGGTTGGCTAGAAACGATGAGCACAGTCGAAGAGAGGACAGGTTGTATGCGTGAAGGATGAGAGGAGCGATGTTGAGCACATGTTTAAAAGGATCGTGCCATAAATGTTGACAAGGATATCCATTTTTCGCCATGACGGGGCGAGGACGAACACACAAACTAGAGAGCCAAATCCATGATGAGTTGATAACGACATATGTGCAAGCTGAGGTCACCTGGTACAAGAGTGACAAATATCTAAAGAGGTTGAAGGAGGTCATTATCATCCAGGTACAGGAGAGAGCAAAAGGAGCGTGAGCTAATATTTAGAAGGGAGATTCGCATGGGGACGTGGGGAGTGAATGGAGGGGACATGAATCGAAGGCATGCACAAGGAGAAGAGGAGGAGGCGTCGTGTGCCAAGGAGATCAATCGGATAGAGGAAAGGGAGTGGTGGAAGATCAAGGAGGATAGGCGGGTCAACAGGTCTTTAATTCGAGAGGGGGTGGTGGATATAGGGACTTATTATCGCACAATTTGTACTTGTCCCAAAGGGAAAGGATCAGGGAGGCAAATTGGCGTAACAAGAGGTTATCCTATCACTGTCACCTCAACAGGATACCTCTTTGTATTTAGGGTTGATGGCATGGGGGAGATGTTCCTGGTGACCTGGGGTTTGAAAAGGCAAAGGTTAAATTATCTATGAAAATATCAGAAAGTCTCAAGTTTTAACTAATGAAGTAATGAAGTGCTTAGATGTTCTTGCCCATAACAAAGCAACAAGAAAATGATGTATTTTGCAAGTACAACTTGATGTTAGTACTTCATAAAACCATGGACTTATCAATAAAAGCAATAGTTGATATATAATGAAGCAAACAGAATCTTATAACAACAATGTTTATAAGATAATTGTTTCACAATAAATGCCTTAAAATGTATTCAGAATGACCAAGAAGTACTCATTAACACCAAAATACTAACATTTGTCAGAAGTAAATAAGGCAGTGTATTTATCAACTTTCTCAATTGCTTTTAGGTGCTTTTAGTGCTCCAATAGGTGGTTGTAGCTTACTTTAGTGACAACAGCAAAAAGGTTAGTAGATTAGATTATTCTAAGGTTGGGATTAGTTAGTAGAGAGCTTAAGGTAAAGGTTTTGATAGTAGTTTTTGTCAATCACTCAATTGTAAGGCCTAGATCAGTGCTTTTGGGGCAAATGGAGTCTTTTAGGAAGAAACAAATCTTGAAGGAACAAATGATAATAAGAGAACTAGAGACAAGAGGGGTCAATAATTGAAGTGTTGGTAACCCAAGGCTTCAATCACCAAACCCTAGGGGGGAAATGGCTACTAGGAAGTAGGTAACCTTAGGCCCTAGTAGTTTTCCTCCTTCTTTAGCTCAAAGATGAAAAAGAAGATGGCTTAGATGAAGAAAAATGTGCTAGGGTTTTGAAATGGCAAGGCCCTTAGCAAAAGCTTTAAGAAAATCGGTTTTCTAGCATAATCTAGTAGGCGAAAGTTATTAAGGCAAGGACAATAACATATGCTTTAGCCTCCTAGGGTTTTAAGCTAGCAATTTCATAATCTTAGTATAAATGCAATATAAACATAACTATAACCATTCAATGAAGAAGAATTGCAGAAAATGTACTTACCTTCACCAAGAATCATCTAGCAAATGTACTTACCTTCACCGAGAAAATTGCCAAAATAGTCCAAGATAAGCCTCCTTCAAGAAGTGCGCACTAAATTTCAGACAAGTAACCCTAATTAGGGGGCAAATTTTAGACCTCGCTAAATGTGAGTGAAAGATGATGAAATAATTCAAGGGAAGATCCCTTATTTATATAGTTACAATGACCAGAATTAGGTCAAAAAGGCCTACATGGCCAATTTACATGTAATATCCAGTTTTTACATTAAATGACAAATTAAAACCCTAAATCAAGAAGAGAATGTGACGTCATGCCCTTTTAGGGTGACGTTAGGCCTTTCTAGTGCAATGTTGGCCTCCAGGAGCAAAACGTTAGGCCTCCCAAGGCCTCTGGATCAAGCCACATGTGTCACTTGGCACACGATTGCCTCCAAAGTGTCCATCAAATGTTGGGTGATGTCAAGGGTCACAAAGGTGACATCATGGGCCTTCCAAGGACTACATCATAGTGGGAGGGAAAGACCCCCCTAGGTCCAGGCCTGCTAGGTTGTCTCTGGTGGAACGTCCTCCTCTCTCTCTAGTGCAAACCTATGATCTGTCTCTGCCCCTGGCTGGGGTCTCAGCATCCATCTGGTGGGATTTTATCCCTATGGAGGTTTGAACTAATCAACTCCCCATGTGTACTTGTCCGTCAGGTGTGGCCCTGCAACAACAACAAGTACGCCCTCCATCGGCTCATAAGTCACAGGGATCATAGCAATGTCAATCACATTTAATAATCAAGTTATTTAAACATGTGCATAAAACCCCATTTTCCCAGACAAGTGCTCAAAGACGTTATGTTATTATACAAGGTAGGTTTGGAGAGGACGTCAGGAGGTCCTATTTGGCTAATTCTCATTGGATGTGGGATGTTTCCAAGTAAAGACAAATCCAGGTCATGTATATGGATGATGTGGTGAGGGATGTTTGAGCAATGGGTGCAGTGATGACAGGTGAATGTATGGCTTACATATGGGTGCCTCTGAAGAGGGTGAGTTGCACCTTGTCATGGATGCAAATATTTCCAAGCTCATTCAATGCCTTCTATCTTTCTATCTTATTGATTTTTCTTTCAAGAGACTAGTTAGGGGACATTGGCCTCGCGTGCTGACCAGTGGTGACAATGTTACCCACAAGCATTTCACGGAGATGAGAAGGTTGGCTTGTGATGAGACCCCCTTTCTCTTAGTTATGCCACCAAGAGCCACTACCTTGGCATGGTGACCAGCTGAATGGTAGTGTCATACCGCTACATTCCCATGGACCTAATAGGCTAGCTCGTGATGAGACCCCCTATCCTCCAACTAGGTCTTGATTTTATTATTTTATGGGTCCCTGTGTTTCTTGTTGAGAAGCCTTTTATTTATTTCTTGGGGGTCCCTGGGCGAAGCATCTGAAGGTTTTGTTCTTTTGGATTTTATCTTTTGCCAACTACTTTTACCCTCTGGGCCTTTAGCCCCTTCTTCCCACAAGGTAAGGTACAACCCTTTGTTAGCTTGGCAAACCCAGTGCTCAAACCAATGTATGGGATGGTTGAGAGGGAAAAATATGAAAAGTGGTAAGTATGGTGGGAACAAATGATGACCTTTCATGAACCCACCCAGTGACAACTCAAACCCTATGGGAACCAACTTTCTAGGTCATCTTGTCATTCCCCCCAGGTGTGGACAAGTGGAAAGGCATAAGGTCCAAGCACATGTTAGAAGTAAAAAGGAATTAAATGCACATATTCAAATGTTTCGATAATCAGAGTGACACATACCATGATACCCAGACTCATTACCTCATGGAGCAAGACCCATTGTTGTTGAAGGACCAAGCCGATGGGATGGATGTTGTTGTTGTTGACAAGGTGGAGGCACTAAAGAGGAAATATGGACCCTCCAAGGTGAGGCTCAAGTCAATGTGCCTATTGGTACTCCATATCTAGGACCCGTGGGCCTCGAGACACGATCTCCTTTGTTATCCCTAGGCTAGGGGATAACATCTGCCTCCAACTCGGGGACATGTGCTCACCGTAGAGCGCATGAGAACCTCAACATCTCTGGCATGACCTGTGACCTGCTTGATCTCAACAAAAGATTATTAGTAATCATTTGGGGTAGTGATATCACCCCTGGCTCACATATGGTATAGTAAATGAAAATAAACAAGCATATATACAAATGGAAATACAACTACTCTAGCATGAAATGTAGATGGTATATACAATGAATGAAAATGCCTACCTACTTACCTAGTGGTTGAATGCTAGGTGTAGTCAAATAGCCAGTGAAACCATCCTATCAATGTCTCATAATACCTGCCTATGTGCTTCATCATAAACCAAAACAATGATAAGTCAAGCATAAAAATAATATGAGTCAGAAAATGTATTGCATCATCAGAAATCGTAAATTCTAACTCATGGAGGTGGGAGGGAGGGAAAAAAACATGTCAATTCACACCTCCAGGAAATTGCTCAATCCATCTCAGAAAAGGATCATGAGAAATCAAAGGTTCAATAGGTTGACTCAAAGAGTCCATGGGTTGGCTACCTTGGATGTCTTCATAATCTGAGGTCTGGGAAGGAAACAACGAGGATCTAGAAGATGACTGGCAAATTCTTAAGGGAAGGCTGAAAGACTGAGACGAGAGACTTCTTCTCGAGGTATTCAACCTACCCTTGAACCCTAGGGTTTGCCTTAGAGGAAACTTAATACAAAATACATACCTCCCAACTACGCCCTTAAAAACACAACAAGATAAAATAATTGAAGGCGACTGGAAAACATTGTCACAAGGATCCTCCTCTGGGAAAACGTTGTCCTCACTTCTATCAAGATCTGAGCACAACGGTCGTTGATAATATTATTCATGGAATAAATCCACGTGCTCAAAGGAATAATCATCAAAGTCCTCAAGGTATGACCGAAAATTATTAGGAGAGCATAGCATTAGGTCATCTATGGGTGTCTTAAAATTTGTGATCACGTCATGTCCTTGTTGCCAAATGTCAATTTTATTAGTAAATTCATGTGATAAAGGTAAAGGCAACTTTTGGAAACAACCCTCAATGTCGTAAATGGGATCCCCATCATATCCAATCACATCCCATTTACGCTTCCTGACATGTATGAATTCATCAATATTATCAACAAAGTTATCATCTTCATTATAACATGAAGGGGTTAAAATATCCAATACTTCTTCACTCTCCACATCATAAGATAAAAAATCATTAAAAAATTGGAAAGGGAAATGACTCACCTTGCTTACTTCTTCCTGTGCAGGAGCTTCAAGTATTTGGATAACTTCATCAAATGGAAGACTTGCTTCTACATCTTCAATTGTACAAAAAGGAGGATCTACCTTGCCCAAGGATTCCATTTCTCCTTCACTTTCTGAATCATAGAATAAGGTATTATCAAAATCCTGAAAAGGAAAGTGACTAATCTCATCCTCTTCTTCTTGTGTAGGAGGAATAGGCTCGTGGATGGCTTCATGAGAGGGAGGAGCACATATCGATACTTCATCATTGTGTTCAGGTTCCAGCTCCTTAACCACATCTTAATTATTCTTGGCAGAAAATGAGTAATCCTTTGCTCTTCCTCGTGGGACTAGAAAACCTCATCAAGATCCTTCCCTTTAGCCTCTTTTTGGTCGATGTTATGTTCCCCTTCTTTTTGGAAATAAGCAGTAAAACTCTCAAGGGAAACTAATCTCTACAAACTAAGAGTGTCTGAGGTAAAGAGGTGTCTCACCTGGGCCAAGGAGATATTTCCCTCGATTCTTGCAGCCATGTTGTGAGCTTCGTCGAGCGTTCTTAGGCCATTTTTACTGAGGGAAACCCTAGATGCACTAAGAGTGCATTGGTATAGAGATGAACGATGTACTTGTTTTCAGGATGATGGCTTCCAAGAATTCGATATAGTATGTCCTCAAACCTATCCTAAAATTGTCTGACAATTTCATTCTAAGTTTGTTTTATATGCTCGAGTCTTCTTAGTAGTACTGGGATGTCTTCCAACTAAATACCCCATATTTTGAGAAAGGTTTCTTCCAATTGTTCCATAGTTGTGATGCTAGCATCAGAGAGGTAGTCATACCACCTCCTAGCATTGCCATGGAGAGTGGCAGAGAAGAGATTTATCGCCAAATATTCAACATCGTCATTGATAGGGTTGAATTGAAAGAAAGCATAGAAATCACCCATGTGATAGTCGACTCTCTCCCTATCACTACCAGTGAATCTAGGGAGCCAATTTTCGTACTTAGGGGGCATTTGCCTAGGGTATCCCAGGATTTTACTCATGTCGGGGGGTTTAAAATTTTTCGGGTCCCATTGAGAAGTCATGGTTGGTTTTCTCATTAGTGGAGTCGCCAGATAATTTTCTCTAAACTATCAAAGGGATGAGGGGATCACCCTCAATGGAGTCGTCGGGTAAGCTTTGCAAAGTAAAGGCTTTTGAGGAAAGTTTTTACTGAAAAGAGTCATCTTTAAAGAGAATTGACTCAGTGTTCCTCGACAACGATGCCAAAATGTTATCGTAGAATTTGTACTTGTCCCAAAGGGAAAGGCTAAGGGAGGCAAATTGGCGTAACAGGAGGTTATCCTATCATTGTCACCTCAATAAGATACCTATTTCTATTTAGGATTGATGGCCTAGGGGAGACATCCCTGGTGACCTGGGGGTTTAAGAAGGCAAAGGTTAAAGTATCTATGAAAATATCCCAACTCACAAGTCACATTGATAAGAAAGTACCAAGGTTTTAACTAATGAAGTAATGAAGTGCTTAGATGTACCTGCCCAGAACAAAGCAACAAGAAAATGATATATTTTGCAAGTAAAACTTGTTGTTAGTACTTCATAAAACCATGGACTTGTCAATAAAAGCAATAGTTGATATATAATGAAGCAAACAAAATTTTATAACAACAATGTTTATAAGATAATTGCTTCACAATAAATGCCTTAAAATGTCTTCAGAATGACCAGGAGTAATTACTCATTAACACCAAAATACTAGCGTTTGTCAGAAGTAAATAAGGCAGTGTATTTATCAACTTTCTTAATTGTTTTTAGGTGCTTTTATTGCTGCAATAGGTGGTTGTAGCTTACTTTAGTAACAACAGAAAAAGGTTAGTATATTAGACTATTCTAAGGTTAGGAGTAGTTAGTAGAGAGCTTAAGGTAAAGGTGTTGATCCTAGGTTTTGTCAATCACTCCATTGTAAGGCCTAGATCAGTGTTTTTAGGGCAAGTGGAGTCTTTTAGGAAGCAACAAATCTTGAAGGAACAAATGATAATGAGAGAATTAGAGACAAGAGGCGTCAATAATTGAAGTGTTGGTAGCCCAAGGCTTCAATCACCAAACCCTAGAAGGAAAATGGCTACTAGGAAGTAGGTAACCCTAGGCCCTAGTAGATTTCCTCCTTATTTAGCTCAATATGAAAAAGATGATGGCTTACATGAAGAAAAATGTGCTAGGGTGTTGCAATGGCAAGGCCCTTAGCAAAAGCTTCAAGAAAATCAATTTTCTAGCATAATCTAGTAGGTGAAAGTTATTAAGTCAAGGAGAATAACATGTGCTTTAGCCTCCTAGGGTTTTAAGCTAGAAATTTCATAATCTTAGTATAAATGCAAGATAAACATAACTATAACCATTCAATGAAGAAGAATTGCAGAAAATTTACTTAAATTCACCAAGAACATCTAGCAAATAGCCTAGTTGAACACTCCCACCAAGAAAATTGCCAAAATAGTCCAAGATAAGCCTCCTTCAAGAAGTGCAGACTAAATTTCAGCCAAGTAACCCTAATTAGGGTGAAAATTTTAGAACTCACTAAGTGTGAGTGAAATATGATGAAATAATTCAAGGGAAAATCCCTTATTTGTACAATTACAATGACCAGAATTAGGTCAAAAACACCGACATGGCCAATTGACATGTAATATCCAATTTTTACATTAAATGACAAATTAAAACCCTAAATCAAGCAGAAAAGGTGGTGTCATGTCCTTTTAGGGTGACGTTAGGCCTTTTTAGTGCAATGTTGGCCTCTAGGAGCAAAACGTTAGGCCTCCCAAGGCCTCTAGATCAAGCCACATGTGCCTCTTGGCACACAATTGCCTCCAAAGTGTCCATCAAACACTGGGTGACGTCAAGGCTCACATAGATGACATCATGGGCCTTCCAAGGCCTACATCATTGTGGGAGGGCAAGACCCCCCTAGGTCCAAGCCTGCCAAGTTGTCTCTGGCGGAACGTCCTCCTCTCTCTCTGGTGCAAACATTTGATCTGTCTCTACCCCTGGCTAGGGTCTCAGCATCCATCTAGTGGGCTTTTAGCCCTATGGAGGTCTGAACTAATCATCTCCCCATGTGTACATGTCTATCGAGTGTGGCCCTGCAACAACAACAAGTACACCCTCCATGTGCTCATAAGTCACAAGGATCATAGCAATGTCAATCACATCTAATAATCAAGTTATTTAAACATGTGCTTAAAACCCTCTTTTCCAAGACAAGTGCTCAAAGACATTATGATATTCTACAAGCCATGTTTGGAGAGGACGTTAGGAGGTTCTATTGGGCTAATTCTCATTGGATGTGGGATGTTTTCAGGAGAATACAAATCTAGACCATGTATGTGGATGATGTGGTGAGGGATGTTTGAGTAATGGGTGCAGTGATGACAGGGGAATGTGTGGCTTACCTGTGGGTGCCTCTGAAGAGGGTGATTTGCACCTTATCATGGATGAAAATGTTTCCAAGCCTATTCAATGCCTTCTATCTTTTTATATTATTGCTTTTTCTTTCAAGAGACTAGTTAGGGGACACTGCCCTTCCATGGTGACCAGTGGTGGCAATGTTACCCACTATCATTTCACGAAGATGAGAAGGTTGGTTCATGATGAGACCCCCTTTCTCTTGGCTATGCCACTAAGAGCCACTACCCTGACGTGGTGATCAGCTGAATGGTAGTGTCATGCCTCTACATGCCCATGTAACTAATAGGTTGGCTCGTGATTAGACCCCCTATCCTCCAACTAGGTCTTGATTTTATTATTTTATGGGTCCCTCTGTTTCTTGCTGATAAGCCTTTTATTACTTTCTCGGGGATCCTTGGGCGAAGCATCTGAAGGTTTTGTTCTTTTGGATTTTATCTTTTTCAATAAATTTTCCCCTATGGGCCTTTATCCCCTTCTTCCCACAAGGTAAGGTACATTGCTAGCTTGGCAAACCCTGTGCCCGAAACAATGTATGGGATGGATGAGAGGGAAAAAGATGAAAAGTGGTAAGTGTGGTGGGAACGGATGATGACCTTTTATGAACCCACCCAGTGGCAAATCAAACCCTATGGGAACCAACTTGTTAAGTCATCCTGTCATCCGCCCCAGGTGTGGACAAGTGGAAAGGCATAAGGTCCAAGCACACGTTAGAAGTAAAAGTGAATTAAATGCACATATTCAAATGTTTTGAGAATCAGAGTGCACATACCATGATACCCAAACTCATTACCTCATGGAGCAAGACTCATTGTTGCTTAAGGACCAAGCCGATGGGATGGATGTTGTTGTTGCTGACAAGGTGGAGGCGTTGAAGAAGAAAGATGGGCCCTCCAAGGCGAGGCTCAAGTCAATATGCCTCTCGGTACTCCATGTCTAGGACTTGTGGGCCTCGAGACATAATCTTCTTAGTTATGCCTAGGCTAGGGGATAACATGACCCACCCCTAAAGAAACTTAAAATCAAATAAAATAATACCAAATTTATGGGATATGGTGATATGAGACTTGTCCATTGAAAAAAAGTGTTCCAAAACTTTTTCTGATGTTTAGGTTTACTTGTGAGTCTACATCTTTGTTGTTATGCTTGAGGACATGGAGAAGATCGATACTTGAAAGACACTGGATCTCTAAATAGATGCGTTGAAAAATTACTTTGAGGCGGTCATTAGCAGGAAGTGTTCTCAATCTGACATAGTTGATGGTTGATTTGGAGTCACCAATTATAGTTATGGATTGAATTCCCCGAGCTTTGGCTAATTGGAGAAGATGATAGGCTTCAACCTGGTTGTTGATGGTGTGCCCTACATTCCACGAATAAGAAAGCTCATTATTTCTTCCTGGGAAAAAGATAACCCCGCCCCGAATAAACTTGTCCCTTTTTACTATAGTCATAAAAATTATTAAATAAAAAATTATAATTATTACTAACAAGGTTGCATGGTAGCATATACCTACTGCTATGCAAGAACTCAAAGAAACTTGGTCATGCAAACAGGATCAACGTCTCCGATCA
>SNQJ01S0020675.1:30916-77557 GCA_010110895.2 Picea sitchensis
TTGCATGCCTCCGAGTTACTGGTAATTAAATAATTTAATGAGGGAAATATGAAGTGCAATATAATAATTCAGAATCTGTCTTCATGCTTACATTGTGATAACCCTCTTATTAACTAAACATAAATATACAAGAGTTTAAGAAGTTCCCTACTAGAATGTGATATGAGATACTTCATCTTGGAAGTAGTGTTTTCTATTCAAGCAGTTAATACTCTGAGATAAAAAAAGAACAAGGAAAGGTTGGGATTTCAAAACAACTTCCCCTAACAAGAAGACTTATCCAAATGCAGCAACAACAACATGACCTGACCCAAGATCTAGTTAAAAACGATTTCAAGGGGCAGAGGGTTTGTAACATTCAATTATGGAGGCAATGGCGGATTAATGTCGTACTCGATCTTGTTCAATTTTGAAAATGATTGTGATGGGTTGCTCAAACTTTATCATCCGATGGGACAAGATCGCCAGATCTATCGAACGTTAAGTTAACTTAACAATTGCGCTTGTTATGTAATATCATTTGTTCATTGTGTTCAACTCTACTCCTACATGATCAAATCGCCACAAAGTTCAAACTACAACAATCTAAAACTTCTTAGCTTGATTAATGATTGGAAATTTAAAAGGTTAACTGAACGCCAAGGTTTATACCCGATAACTAAATCTGACTCTATCATATTGTTTCATTGCATTGCATTATAGTTTTTCAACTGATAACATCAAGGACAAAACTGGTATGACATGGGTTGTAATCAATAAAAGAGTTTGAAGCTTTGTCAATTACAATGACCCTGTATGCTCTTCAACTTCACACATGAGTTTGTGTGAAACTCCTCCAAAGAGGTTAATGATTCCATACTTGGTATCTCTTCTAGCTCAGAGCACCCACTACCACTTGGGTGTCTAATCTCAGTCCCCTGCGCCAAACCCCCCATGCTCTTCAGATGCACACATAAGCTTGCCCACAATCACTCCAAAGATACCAATAACTCCATACTTGACAACTCTTATAACCTAGAGCACCCATAAACTCTTAGTTCCAACCCTAGTACACTCTTTATCTTCACATGTTTGTCTGCTCACGACAGCTCCGGTCCTGTCATCGGACAATCCGGTTGATCATGTCGTCAATCTGGTCACATCCTTAGTTGAACCAATTGACAAAGTGGTTGATCCAATCCCACCCTCGTTCAATCCCACTCGCCCGCCAGAGAGTGAAACCCAAGCGGTCGATCTGTTTCCACCTGTCGACCCCATGCTCCCCATGTTTTCCTCATTGATACATAATCTACCGTGCTAGGGGGCATTCCTCCTTCTCCCGTGGAACCTCCTCCAAGTAATGAGGCCATCCTTTTTAATTGGGTTGTGCTAACTGGACTTCGTCTTCCCTCTCACATTCCTTTCCAGACTACAGTGCAGGTTTGTGGTCGCGACGTTCCTCAGACACTGATAGATGAAGGTGCATCTGTTAGTATCATGTCCTCTTTTGCTTGGCTAGCTTTGGGTTCTCCTCAACTTTCCCCTGTTATGCAGAATCTGTTAGCTTTTAATAGAAGAACCAATCAACCTTTAGGGACCCTTCCTTGATTTCCTTTAACTTTGGGAGGGAAAAATGCCTTTATTGATGTCATGGTAGTCCAATACCCCTTGGATTTCGCTTTATTCCTTACGCGATATTATGTCTATGCCATGAGGGCTATTGTGTCCACTCTTTTTCGTGTGATATCTTTCCCTCACGATGGAAGAATTTCGACTATTGATCTGCTTTCGTTTGTTGGCCATGACTTGACCATCAACTCAATGACCTCCCTAAATGGTTTGTATATGCAGTCGGTGTCACCCCTGCCACGAGTCAATTATGTGGCGTTGTCTCCCATGCCTTCAACTATTGATGCAGATGAACCTCTCATTGTAAGCTCAGTCTCTTATGAATTAGATCCGACAGTTGACATGGTGATCTCTTCGATAGGGATTTTAGAGATTGACCTCCTTACCCCTGTCGCGACCCTTGACATGTGTTCCTTCTAGAGTGTGTTTCTTCCATCAAGTGAAGATCTCTTGGAATCCATGACCAAGTTTTGTCCCTTAACATGGTGTCCTTCCGGAGCATTGTCCTCCTGGAAGGTATGATCAAGAAGAGGACTTTGAGAATGGTTTTCTGATTTCAAGCTCGTCAAAAAATGAAACCAACTTTGAGCATGGTTTTCTGATTTCAAGCTTGTTAAAAAATTAAACCAGCTTTGAGCATGGTTTTTTGATTTCAAGCTCGTTAAAAAATGAAACCAGCTTTGAGCATGGTTTTCTGATTTCAAGCTCGTTAAAAAATGAAACCAATTGTGAGTATAGTTTTGCATCTCTGTGGCAACCTCGTTAAAAAATGAAATAGAGGTTACGACCACAGTTCTTGTTTATGTGTCAAGCTCGTTAAAAAATGAAACATAGGTCAGGGGATTGAACCTGGATTCCCGAGCATAGTTCATGTTCCTGTGTCAAGCTCGTTAAAAAGTGAAATAGTTTTTCCCCCTCTCCGTTTGAGTCTAGTCCTATGTATAGTATTTGAAGCTTCCTTTCATCCACTTGTGTCGTTGGATGAGACAAAGCTTGGGGGTAAATGCTTCCAGCCTCTGGACTTCATGTTGAAGTTAAGCAACTATCTTCTTAAGTTGGGGGCTATGTACCAACCATGTGATTATGTGAACCATCTGTTGGGAAGCCTCAAGCATAGTTTTCTCTGGTTCAAGCTTGTGTAAAAATGAAACCACCTACAAGCATAGTTTCCTCTGGTTCGAGCTTATGTCAAAATGAAACCAGGTCCAAGCATAGTTTTGTTTAGTTTTAAGCTTGTGAAAAATAAAATCTATCCCAAGCATAGTTTTTTTTGTTTTAAGGTTGCGTAAAAATGAAAACAATCCCGAGCTTAGTCTTTATTCTCTCTCGTGCTCGTAAATACATGAGAATGTAACCAAGTAAACTTTTATCACTTTTTCAGACTCGTAAAGGTTATACGAAAAACGAACCCCCTAGAGTTCCCTTTAAGCTCTTTTCAGACTCTCTAAACATGAAAAGATTGTCGAGCGACCTTGTTCTTTTCACGCTCGTAAAATTATTCGAAGAAGACATCTGATGAGCAGTAAATTATCACTTTTTTGATCTCATCAGATTAATTTACAAAAAATGAACTGATGGAGTTTTTTTTAAGTGTTGTTTCAGACTCTCTAAAATTGAAAAACCCCTGAGTTTTCTCTCTTTGGACTCGTTAAACAAACATCGAAAGACCCATATGGTACCGAACCACTCCTTCCTAGGGTTTGTTAAACATACTCTAAGGGATTCATCCGAAGGATGAGCTTACATCAACAAGCATATGTTATCCTCCTCAATTTTATGTAAAAATAAAGAGGTACTTGCCATAAATGGTGGGGGGGAAATTGGGAAAGAAATGTGTCTAAATATGTATTCTATGGAAGAGTAGATTTTGAACATGACACCCTTCACTCGCTTTATGCCTAGGTTGGAAAAACTGCTTGTCTCTTGATCATACTCCTTTATAAGATTACCCTTTGGTCTGTGATCCCTATTGTTGAGTCAGTATTTCCAAGACAGTTGTCGTGTCGTCAATATGTTCAAAAGAGAAGTTCAACACGGAAATAATTCTATTGCGTCGGCCATTTTCTATAGTCCTTAAGCCTTTTATTCCGTCGACCATCCCTGAGTCAGTCCTAAATCATTTGTTACTCTGATCTACCTCAAATCTTTTTACCCATTTCGTGTCATTGATGGGGGATACATTAAAGCCCTCCTGTGACGAGTCTTTTCCTGTCGACTTCAACTCATTATCCAGGAATTAGACTTAGAATCTAATTGGTACCTTGGAACTTGAATGCCTCCATGGCAGGTTTCCTCGCTTTCGACGGTGGTTTTCATCATTGACCCCTGATCGGAAGATTCCGCCGAGTGTTCGACCTCAACTCATTGATTCACATTCGTTGGATTGTACTAGTGTACATTGGGTGTCATTGAAATTAATGGTGATTTCCCTCGCACTTGTTAACGATATACACTAATGACTGGTAATCAAGTCGTTTCTACCATGTTCGACTTCAACACATGTATTCACATGGTTAGATTCGTACTATAGAGTGGTGGAGATGAAGACCTTGGATCTTTTCTGACAGATTTAGGTTGCGTTGGAGTATATTCAGATTGTACTGGTGCATAGATCCATAGTGTATGTCTCGTGGCTATGTTAAAGTTTGAGTCTTTAACACATAGAGCCATAGTGTATTTTTGGTGGCTATGTTTAGATTTGAGTCATAATGGCATGGATCCACAGTGTATGTTTGGTGGCCATGACCTGTCTTACTTCAAATGGATCTTTGAATGTTGACATTCATGCTTTGAGTCATTTGTATTCTAAGTATGGGAATTCCTACCGCTGTGATGATATATTATTGTACTGCATTTCCTTGTTCGTTGGTAGGTTTCCAACCGACATGTTCCTTGTTCCTTACACACACTCGACAAAGTATTTCAGCTATCACTCTATTCTAACTTCATACTTTGCGGGGCTCTCTGTTACACATTATTTTCGTCACCCCTATGACCGTTAATGATGTAAACCTATCCTTTATCTTTAGAAGGATCAATGGCCCGAATTCTTGAAGAAAGAAGGGAGAAGAACTTTGCTTGAGAGAAGAAATTTTATATGGTGAGGCGGTTTCTGATCGATTTGGATCTTACTTTCTTTTCTGATTTAGTGGGATCATCCTAACCTCCTCACCCTATCCACTTCAGCTTATAAAAAGAGAGAAGTTCTGATGGAGAAAGTTATCTTGATTGGGTTAGAGTAATTTTTGTAGCTTGGACTTTTTGGGCCTATGTCGGCTTTGAGCTTTGCTTTGTCAAGATAGATTGTGAGTGGCTATCAGATCTACAATCTCAGAATCTATGGAGTAGAAGCTTGTGGGAAGCAAGGAACCTGGAAACATCAAGGCATTTGGTTGTATCTTTCTTCCACATTATTTAATACAGATATACTTGTCTTTCCTATATGAATGTTATTTGTCCATATTGTATGATTCCTTGATCACATACATAGTTTCATATCAAATATTTATTGTGTTATTCTTGTCTTCGTTGGCTTGTGTCTATTTGCAGATATTTCTCCATGAGCCTTGCGACGGAGCTTGGATTGCATTGGAGAAGTTGGATCTTCGATATTTAAAAGGTATGTTCTAGATCCATTTCTCATTTGATAATTGAAATCTAAGGAAAGAGTAGCGTACTGTCTTGTTTTGTTCTAGTTTCGTAGTGAAGCTACGGGGATTGATTTGTGTCCGCACTTAACAATTAGCCCGATGACAAAATTGGTGACTCCACCGGGGAACAAATTGTTTCCTAGTTAGTCTAGTTTCCTCGTTTATTCTACATGTATTCTGTTTTCCGAGTCACTGGGAGATCCAACTTGACTCTTTGACTGTTTAATTTCACTGGAAAACCTTCATACTTTTTATTTTTTCCATTTTTTATTTGATCGTCACACCCTGCTTTGAGGGACAGTGCGACGATCTATGATCGACGCACCCTACCTTTTTGACACAATGTGGCATCGTTGCACTATATTTGTTCTCTGGCCTGCGACGATCAGGGGTCGTCGCTCTGTGTTGGTCTACAGCCTACGACGATTGTAAAAAAAATTGGTTTTGGTGGTTTTCCTTGCGCAGATCTGTGATATGGCTCTGGGGTGAATTTTTGTGTTTGATTATAGTCTGTTTATAGTCTGCTTGATAGTCTTTGAGCTGCTTTTAACCATATTTGCTTTGTTTGCTTTTGAAATATTTGGTCTCTTGCTTTCAGTGTCTTTCAGTTACAAAACATTTTTTTTCTTTAGAATTGTTTAGTGAAAGAACACTCCTTTTTCTGAATAATTCGTGTTAAAAGAAAAACTTAGTTTGACTTGTTTTTGTTTTGAAGTGATTTGCTATTGCTTTTAGCTATCTTTGAAACAAAAAAATTATATTTCCTGCTTTACATTAGATTGGGGGCATCCTTGCATTTAAGTAGTGAAATTGCATGGTTTAATTGAGAATCGTGTATTGGTGTACAGTCTCTTTGGCTCATTTCTTGAAGTTCTTGATATTGATGAGTTTAATAAAATTCCGAGACATTGTGCATCTGGGAATGATAAATGTTTTCTCCTTCTTGTAGCATAGCTTTCATCAAAATGAAAAGATTACATCTTCATCTCTTTGCATAACTTTCGAGTCGGTCAAAACACCATATTGTCCATGCCATCTTCCTTTTGAGTAACAACAACCTTAAAAATAAAGCGCTTATAAAAATTGATTAGACATTTTACATTTTCTGATAGCAAACCTACATTACATTAGTTGTAGGGCTTTGGAATAGGTGTGAAAGATAACTTTCCAAAGATGTAAACAAACAATATTATCTTGTGATAGGGAGTGTTCAAATCCAATTGCTACATTTTCTCCTGGGAAGCCCTTCTCACACAAGGGTCAATCATGAGGTCGCATCAGGACTCCCAGAGTTACTCACCCTGCTTTGTCAGTCTTGGTGTAGAGATTGCGCGTATTATTGGGGGTCACTTGAAGGTATACCCACAATGATGAGTGGAAGCCTTTAGAGTTGATTCCGGGCTAGATACCCTGCCTTTTTGCGTGGATCGGACTGTCGACTGTTTCCCCAAGAATCATTGCCGTAATTGGTAACCTTAGTAGCCTATCTCTTTAGGGTCTTTACATAAGGTGATTGTGGAGGGGCAAGTCTTCACAGTACCTGGAATCGACGTAGGCCAAACTCATTCGGGCTCCTTGGAGGGTATACCCACGATTATGTGTGGGAGCTTTCACCAAGGCGTAAGTCTGTTAAGAAGGTCTTCAACGCCACTTTTCCACCCGCTATATCTCTGCCCCTTCTTAGAGTGTGTCCACGACGTTGGATTTCATCACCAACTAGTGCGTTCATTGTAAGAAGGTTTTGTTTGCCTGTTTGCTTACTAGATTTTTAGGGTGTGTTCTTTGTTTTCCCTAGCAGACTCTAGGTTGGATATTTATTTAATGGTGTCAAATCCCAAAACGACCAATGGAGGAACCACTTTTCCAGGGAAACCTTTTGTTTTTCCTTCTTATGGAAACATTGGTCCCCCTCACATCGCTACTTTGAGCCTTCCATGTCTCACAATTGGATTATCAGTATGGTTGTTTTCCACTA
This sequence comes from Picea sitchensis, assembly GCA_010110895.2. Lineage (NCBI taxonomy): Eukaryota > Viridiplantae > Streptophyta > Pinopsida > Pinales > Pinaceae > Picea > Picea sitchensis. The sequence goes on from SNQJ01S0020675.1 coordinate 38,150, forward strand.
AAGTAATTCTGAATGCAGCTAGTGCTTCGGTTATAAGCACTTCCCCCCAAGAATATCAACCTCATGTTGATCCTTCACCTTCTTCACTAGTAAGATCTTCTTCACCTTCTTCACTTGCAAGGTCTTCTTCTATTTCATCTTCTTTGCCGAGTGAAAGCTCTGAAGCTAGTCACTCGGTGGATAAGAAGAACAAGAAAAGGAAGAATAAGAAGAAGAAAAATAAGCAAGGGTCTGAACTTCCAACCACTGTCGGACAAGTTGGAAAACAAATAGTTACTGTTAATCATGTTGGGAGTGTTGATGATGCCAAGATCACCCAAACAACCCGTAAGCCCAAGTACCCTTGCTGGATTTGTAAGGGTAGCCATCTTCTTAAGGATTGCCCTGGTTAATCCAAGGTCATAGAAGCATGGTATACAACTCCTTTCCAGTCCACGTCGTCGGCCTCAACAACATGTTGATGACCTCCCGTCAACTAGTCACGATACAGTTGGGACGAAGAAAAGTAAAGTCAAATTCCCGTGCATGTTATGTAAAGGGAGTCACCTAAATCACCGTTTACCTCGTATGAACAAAGCCTCAAAATTCCTGGAAGACATGACTGTTTCACAGCCTCAACTTCCAGTTGCTTACCGTAAGATTTCTCTCAACCCCTCTATAGTTGATGGAATGATTAATCTGGTCCCGTCATTGGTGAATTCGGTTGATCATGTCGTCAATCTGGTCACGTCCTTAGTTGAACCAGTTGACAAAGTGGTTGATCCGATCCCACCCTCGGTCAATCCCACTCTCCCGCCAGAGAGTGAAACCCAAGCGGTTGATCCGCTTCCACCTATCGACCCAATTCACCCATTGGAGAATGAAACCCAAGTGGTCGATTTGATCTCGTCATCGGTCGATCCTACTCTCCCGCTAGAGAGTAAACTTGATGCTGCCCATGCTTTTCTCATTGATACAGAATATACCGTGCTAGGGGGGCATTCCTCCTTCTCCCGTGGAACCTCCTCCAAGTAATGAGGCCATCCTTTTTAATTGTGGTGTGCTAACTGGACCTCGTATTCCCTCTCACATTCCTTTCCAGATTACACTGCAGGTTTGTGGTCGGGACATTCCTCGAACACTGATAGATGAAGGTGCGTCCGTTAGTATTTTGTCCTCTTTTGCTTGGCAAGCTTTTGATTGTCCTCAGCTTCCCCCAATTACACAGAATCTGTTAGCTTTTAATAAAAGAACCAGTCAACCTTTAGGGACCCTTCCTCAGTTTCCTGTAACTTTAGGAGGGAAATTGTCTTTATTGATGTCATGGTAGTCGAAGACCCCTTGGATTTCGCTTTACTCCTTGGGCGAGATTATGTCTATTCCATGAGAGCTATTGTGTCCACTCTTTTTCGTGTGATATCTTTCCCTCATAATGGAAGAATTGTGATTATTGATCAATTTTTGTTTGTTGGCCATGACTTGACCATCAACTCAATGACCTCCCTAAACGGTTTGTATATGCAGCCAGTGTCACCCCTGCCACAGGTCAATTATGTGGCATTGTCTCCCATGCCTTTAGCTGTTGATGCAGACGAGACTCTCGATGTAAGATCAGTCTCTTATGACTTAGATTCGGTAGTTGACATGGTGATCTCTTCGATAGGGATTTTATAGCTTGACCTCCTTACCCTTGTCGTGATCCTCGGCATGTGCTCCTTCCAGAGTGTGTTTCTTTCGTCAAGTGAAGATCTCTTGCAAGTCGTGATCGAGTTTTGTCCCTTGACATGGTGTCCTTCCGAAGCATTGTCTTCTTGGAAGCCATGATCAAGAAGAGGACTTTGAACATGGTTTTATGATTTTAAGCTCGTTAAAAAATGAAACCAACTTTGAGCATGGTTTTTTGATTTCAAGCTCGTTAAAAAATGAAACCATCTTTGAGCATGGTTTTCTGATTTCAAGCTCATTAAAAAATGAAACTAGTTGTCAGGATAGTTTGGCATCTCCGTGGAAACCTCGTTAAAAAATGAAATAGAGGTTACGAGCACAGTTCCTGTTTATGTGTCAAGCTCATTAAANATGATTTTAAGCTCGGTAAAAAATGAAACCAACTTTGAGCATGGTTTTTTGATTTCAAGCTCGTTAAAAAATGAAACCAGCTTTGAGCATGGTTTTCTGATTTCAAGCTCATTAAAAAATGAAACTAGTTGTCAGGATAGTTTTGCATCTCCGTGGAAACCTCGTTAAAAAATGAAATAGAGGTTACGAGCACAGTTCCTGTTTATGTGTCAAGCTCATTAAAAAATGAAATAGAGGTCAGGGGATTGAACGTGGATTCCCGAGCATACTTCATGTTCCTGTGTCAAGCTCGTTAAAAAATGAAATATTTATTCCCCCTCTCCGTTTGAGTCAAGTCCTACGTATAGTATTTGAAGCTTCCTTTCATCCGCTTGTGATGTTGGATGAGACGAAGCTCGAGGGCAATGCTTCTAGCCTCTGGACTTCATGCTGAAGTTAAGCCACTATCTTCTTAAGTTGGGGGCTAAGTACCAACCATGCAATTCCATGAACCTGTTATCACATATAGTTGTCAAGGGAAACAGGTCGTCAAAGTTTGTTCGGGGAAATAAGCTTTGAGAGTTTTGAAGTAAGAAGTGTGTGGAATGCCCGAAGTGCCGAAATAATCTGAGCCATCTAAAGCTGAGGACGCGTGGAGGCAAATCCCTCGCTTCAGAGTTTGGTGCTCCGGAGAATTGTGGGAGTTAAACATTGCAAAGTCTCGAAGGCCCAAAGTGAATTTGAGCCATTGATCAACAAGAGCCATGTGTCGTCACATCCATAGCTCCGGGTAAAAGCGTGGACGGTAAGCAAGATTTCGGTTTTGATTTTCTCGGATTTCGGAGGCCCGAAGGAGATCTTGGTCGTCGATTTGAAAAGGGAAGATCCAATACATCAAACTAAAAGGTGCTAGATCTGGGCCGTTGATCAGGAAGCCTCATCTCAGCTCACAAGATCAATGGTCGCACTCCATTGCAGGGTCGGAAGGTGCGCACGTTTTAAAATCTTAGGGGCGGGCCACAATTAGAACCGTGGTTTTTAGAAAGGGACGCATGGCGGTTCATGGTGAATTATGGGGACAAAAGAAGTTTGCTTTCAGACCACCCTTGGTAGCGCCCACAATCGCTCAATTAAGTAGGGTCATGGCGCTAGGTCACATTGAATATGGAGCGATGGAGAGGAGCTGCGCCAAAGGCCAAAGCACCCGTATTTGGTCACAGAAGAAGATCTGCTTGGCCTCTAGGCGTCGGGATTGACTCGAAGAAGTCGTGGGGATCGCTTGAAACATTCATGGGTGTCAGAACTCATCCTGATCCCGATGAAGGTAGTTATTGAAGATGTTGGCGGCAGTTGAGACCTCATCTCACCCCATAAATGGAAAACATGCAGAGAGCGACCGTAAAGGTAGACTGTCAATCAGAAGCTTCCTTATGGACATATTTTCCTGTAAAGCATATAAGTGTGCCTGGTTCGCATCTGACATGAGGAGGCCTACACAATTTGACAGAGCAGGCGCTGATTGAAAGCGTTAATGAAGTGGTACGATCACACTCCTGGTGGTTGCAACATTTATGAGTATATATAGGCAGTTTTAGTATTTTGTTAGGGTCGATGGTTGAGTAGTGCTCACGTTTTGTAAACTTTTGATGAAGAACATTGGTTCTATGGTTATCTATTTTTTTTGAGACATCTTGGTTAATCTAAGTCAACTTTCTTACTCCATATTATTTTCCTCTGATATTGAGAGAGTTCATGAATGACTGATTCACATGGATTGTTGTAACTGTATTATGATGAATGTTTGATTATAATGATGTTATAATTTGTTTCATTTTCTTTGGGATATGAATTCAAGAGGATCTTGTGTTTAAGTTTTTCCTCATTAGGCTGCTGGAAGACTTGATGTCCACATCAAACCTCTACACTCTCCTCACCAAAGTCTTCCCTCTATTCACCCTTACTCCAACTTACTCATTGAAGTTAATCAAGACCTCACCTAGAGGTGCATACCCATCCAGTTTTCTGAGTTAAAACGATATCATCTTGAGTCTGTGCCCATTTGACCTTTTTAAAACCAACCTGTGACATAAAACTCTTTTGGGTACTGGGCTTACCTCCAACGCAATCTAGAGGTGACTTCTAGTGCTAACATTTCTGGTGCCGTTGTCGGGGACAAATTTGAGCATATTGAAGAGCTCCCTGGGATACAAAAATTGATTGTAATCATCTACCTAGCGACTCCACATCAGAGACTCCATTGGGGAGGATCCTATTGACATAAAGATGAAGGGAATGACTAGGTATCATCTCATGAGCTTTCTTTGTGAACTTTTGTTGTTCTTTATCAACTCATTTTTGTTTTTCCCTTCACATATAAAGAGAATCATATTTTTCTTTGATTATTCCGTTGATCACCAACCTTCCTTTATATATCCATCCTTGGAAGAAGCAAACCTGCTTTCTACCTGTGTTGTAGATGTTGATATTATATCCTCAGCTCAACCTACTAATAAATATGAGCTTCATATTGAAACCCCTCCCGAACTCAATCACCCTTGCATCCCTGGGGAGGTTGAAACTGATCCACATCCTCCTCAAATCTCATCACATGCTACTATTACTATTGAGCCTTGCCATCAGTGTGTTAAGCCTCACATTCAACCCACTAGTTTTCAAACTAGAATCAGAGACGAGCTGTTTAAACCTTTAAAGCTTCCATATCATCTTCATCCTTATCCTCTTGATTTCTTTAAGTACTTTCCTCATTTTTCTGGAGAGGATCATGTTACAGCTGAGAGGCATGTGGAGGCTTTCGAGAATTTTATTGATCACTTTGAGATAGTTCATGAGGTTGTTTTCAAAATCCTTGTTAGGAGATGTTGCTATATGGTTTAAGGGTTTGCGAGATGACTCCATTGGTTCTTGGGTTGAGCTATACAATGCTTTTTTAAAGTGGTGGGGTGAGAACAAGTCCCTTGATCAGTACTGGGATGATTTTAATGCCTTAAGGAGAGGGGAAGAGGAAGCCTTGGTTGTCTTCAACAAGAGGTTTTACAGTGTTTATCATAGTATGCTTGTAGAGATTAGACGCACAGAGACTGCTGCCATGGTGTACTATGTCATGGCTCGGCATTCAGAGCTTGTCCTTCTCCTGAGACAAAGGAAATCTACATCGTTATCACAGTTATTAATGGATGTTGAGGAAATAGATGAGAACCTATGAGCTTGTGGCAGGATTCAAAGTCAGTATCATCTCAACTCTGAACGTAAGGCAATTTTTACCTGCTGTCCCTATGAAGAAAAGATTGTGGATAATTTTGTCTTAGACGCAGGTACCCATGAGCAACCCTGTCTTGATGAAAATCATGTGTATGAACAACTAGAAGCAGTAGTTACTACTGATCCTGAAATGTATATTTTTAACAGTTATATTCTTAATGAAATTATTGTTTTAAAGTCTGACCATAGACATGAGAGGTAGCCCATTTTTGATGAATATTCTAGTGATTATGAGCATCATACTATCCCCACGGTATGTGTAGAGATGATCAACAATCAACCCACGGGTGGTTCTGAAGTTACGAAGCAACTTCTTGACCCATAGATGCAAGTGTCTGTTATTCAATTAGGTGTGCCTGTAGAAGACATCAAACAAACTGTCAGCGACTATGACACAGTGAAGGTAACCTTCCATAAGTTAATCATGTGTTGCCTTCAGTTTCATGACCCTGTCGATGAGTACATAAAGTTACACTTTTCAAATGCTTTGGAGCATGCAAGCTTGATCTTTTTATATGCATTTGAAGGTAATATGGGTGATCAAAAGAATGAAATTAGTCAGTTGTCATGCTTTCCTTGTATTTTATGGATCATTTGCAGTGAAGCGAAGGATTCAGTTATCAGACAGTTTGAATAGCTATGGTGGAAGTTTGCTTTCACCTAGCATTTTGTAAAAGTCAGTTAGCTTAGATTTTGTACATAAATAATCTCCCTCGGGAGCAGGTGTGTTTGCTTTCATTTTTAGAATAGTGTACTTGTCAGCCTGTTTTCTTCAGTAGGATGTTTTTTAGTATGACTCCATAGCTCAATGCAGAATGCGACTGGAACTACTTTTTCTTGGTAGCTTGCAGGGAGCATGCCATCCCTTGTGGAGCCAAATGTTATCACATATAGTTTTCAAGGGCAACATGTCATCCAAGTTGTTTGGGGAAATAAGCTTTGGGAGTTTTGAAGTGAGAAATGTGTGGAATTCCTGAAGTGTCGAAGCCCAAACTCCCGAAATAATCTAAGCCATCTAATGTTGAGGACGCGTGGAGGCAGATCCCTCGCTTCAGAGTTTGGCGCTCCGAAGAATTGTAGGAGTTAAACATTACAAAGTCCCGAAGGCCTGAAGTGAATCTAAGTCATTGATCAGCAAGAGCCACGTGTCGTCGGATCCATAGCTCCATGTAAAAGCACAGAAGGTAAGCACGATTTGAGTTTTGGTTTTCTCAGAACTCAGAGGCCCGAAGCAGATCTCGATCATCGATTTGAAAAGGGAAGATTTGATCCATCAATCTAAAAGGCGCCAGAGATGGGTCGGTGATCAGGAAGCCTCATCCCAGATCATAATATCAATGGTCGCGCTCCATTACGTGGTTGGAAGATGCACACATTTTAAAATCTCAAGGGCGGGCCGCACTCGGAATCATGGTTTTTAGAAAGGGACGAGTGGCGGTTCATGGTGAATTGTGGGGACAAAAGCGGTTTGTTTTCAGACCACCCTTGGTAGTGCCCGCAATCGCGCAATTGTGTAGGGTCATGGCCCTAGGTCACATTGAATATGGAGCGATGGAGAGGAGCTGTGCCAAAGGCCGAAAGCGCTCATATTTGGTCACACAAGAAGATCTGCTTGGGCTCGAGGCCTCAGGATTGACTTGAAGAAGTTGTGGGCACCGACTGGAACATTCATGGGTGTCAGGCTTCATCATGATCTCGATGAAGGTAGTTATTGAAGATGGGGGTGGCAGTTGAGACCTCATCTCACCCCATAAATGGAAAACATGTAGAGAGCAGCCGTAAAGGCAGACTGTAATTCTGAAGCTTCCTTATGGACAGATTTTCCTGTAAAGCACAAAACTGCGTCTAGCTCACATCTGACATGAGGAGGCCTCCACAATCTGACAGAGCAGGCGTCAAATGAAAGTGTTAATGCAGTGGTCCAATCACACTCCTGGTGGTTGTAACATTTCTGAGTATATATAGGATGTTTTATTATATTGTTAAGGTTGATGGTTGAGCTAGGCAGTTTTAGTATATTGTTAGGGTCGATGGTTGAGTAATATTTTGATGAAGAACACTGGTTCTCTAGCTATGTATTTGTTTTTGAGACATCTTGGTAATTTAAGTCATATTTCTTACTCCATATTATCTGCCTCTGATACTGAGAGAGTTCATGAATGACTGATTCACATGGATTGTTGTAATTGTATTATGATGAATGTTTGATTATAATGTTGTTATAATGTCTTTAAGTTTCCTTGAAAATTTGAATTCAAGAAAATCTTGTGTTTGAGTTTTTTCCTCCTTAGGCTGCTGGAAGACCTGATGTCCATAACAGACCTCTACACTTTCTCACCAAAGTCTTCCTCCTATTCACCTTTACTCCAACTTACCGACTGAAGTTGATACAAGACCTCAATTGCTTGTCCCTACCAACCCAGTTTTTCTGAGTTGGAACGTTATTATCTCGAGTCTTATCCATTTGACCTCCTTAAAACTCATTTACATTTACTGTATAAATTGATGGGTATTGGGCTTATCCTCATTACAGTCTGAGGGTGATTCCTAGTGCTAACAGAACCATGCTTTGGGAAGCCTCAAACATAGTTTTCTCTCGTTCAAGCTTGTGTAAAAATGAAACCACCTACCTCAAGCATAGTTTCCTCTGGTTCGAGCTTGTGTCAAAATGAAACCAAGTACAAGCATAGTTTTGTTTAGTTTTAAGCTTGTGAAAAATAAAATCTATCCCAAGCATAGTTTTGTTTTGTTTTAAGCTTGCATAAAAATGAAAACAATCTTGAGCTTAGTCTTTGTTCTTTCTCGTGCTCCTAAATACACGAGAATGTAACCGAGTAAACTTTTATTACTTTTTTAGACTCGTAAAGGTTATATGAAAAAGGAACCATCCTAAAATTTAGTGGGATCATCCTAACCTCCTCACCCTATCCTCTTCAGCTTATAAAAAGAGAGGAGTTGTCATGGAGAAAGTTAGCTTGACTGGGTTTGAGTAATTTTTTCAGCTTGGAGTTTTTGGTCCTATGTTGGCTTTGAGCTTTGCTTTGTCAAGATAGATTATGATAGCTATCAGATCTACAGTCTAAGAATCCATGGAGTAGAAGTGTGTGGGAAGAAAGGAACTATTGGAAGGAACCTAGCAACATCAAGGCATTTGGTTGTATCTTTCTTCCACATTATTTAATACATATATAATTTTCTTTCCTAAATGAATGTTATTTGTCCATATTGTATGATTCCTTGATCACATACATAGTTTCATATCAAATATTTATTGTGTTATTCTCGTCTTCGTTGGCTTGTGTCTATTTGTAGATATTTCTCCATGAGCCTCGCGACGAAGCTTGGATTGCATTGGAGAAGTTGGATCTTCGATATTTAAAAGGTATGTTCTAGATCCATTTCTCATTTGATAAATGAAATATAAGGAAAGAGTAGCGTACTGTCTTGTTTTGTTCTAGTTTCGTAGTGAATCTAGGGGGATTGATTTGTGTCCGCACTTAACAATTAGCCCGATAACAAAATTGGCGACTCCACTGGGGAACAAATTGTTTCTTAGTTAGTCTAGTTTCCTTGCTTTTTTTCCCTGTATTCTATTTTCTGAGTCACTGGGAGATGCAGCTTGACTCTTTGATTGTTTAATTTCACTAGAAAGCCTTCATACTTTTTATCTTTTCCATTTTTTATTTGATCGTCGCACCCTTCTTTGAGGGACAGTGCGACGATCTATGATCGACGCACCCTACCTTTTTAACACGGTGTGGCGTCGTCGCACTGTATTTGTTCTCTGGCCTGTGACGATCAGGGGTCATCGCTCTATGTTGGTCTATAGCCTGCGATGATTGTAAAAAAAATTGGTTTTGGTGGTTTTCCTTGCGCAAATTTGTGATATGGTTCTAGGGTGAATTTTTGGGTTTGATTATAGTTTGTTTATAGTCTTTGAGTTGCTTTTAGCCATATTTACTTTGTTTGATTTTGAAATATTTGGTCTCTTTCTTTGAGTATCTTTCAGTTACAAAGCATTGTTTTTCTTTAGAATTGTTTAGTGAAAGAACAGTCCTTTTTTCTGAATAATTTGTGTTAAAAGAAAAACTCAATTTGAGTTGTTTTTGTTTTGAAGTGATTTGCTATTGCTTTTAGTTCTCTTTGAAACAAAGAAAAATGTATTTATTTCTTTACATTAGATTGGGGGCATCCTTGCATTTGAAGTAGCGAAATTGCATGGTTTAATTGAGAATCGTGTATTGGTGTACAGTCTCTTTGGCTCATTTCTTGAAGTTCTTGATATTGATGAGTTTAATAAAATTTTGGGACATTGTGCATCTGAGAATGATAATTTTTTTCTCCTTCTCGTAGCATAGCTTTCATCAAAATGAGAAGATTGCATATTCATCTCTTTGCATAACTCTCGAGTCGGTCAAAACACCATATTGTCCACGCCATCTTCCTTTTGAGTAACAACAACCTTAAAAATAAAGCGCTTATAAAAATTGATTAGACATTTTTATATTTTCTGGTAGCAAACCTACAATTGGATTACCAGTATGGTTGTTTTCCACTCACGTAATCTTGAATGCAGCTAGTGCTTCGGTTGTAAGCACTTCCCCCCAAGAACATCAACCTCATGTTGATCCTTCACCTTCTTCACTAGTAAGATCTTCTTCGCCTTCTTCACTTGCAAGGTCTTCTTCCATTTCATCTTCTTCACCGAGTGAAAGATCTAAATCTAGTCACTTGATGGATAAGAAGAAGAAGAAAAGGAAGAATAAGAAGAAGAAAAATAAGCAAGGGTCCGAACTTCCAACCACTATCGGACAAGTTGAAAAACAACCAGTTACTGTTAATCATATTGGGAGTGTTGATGATGCCAAGATCACCCAAACAACCCATAAGCCCAAGTACCCTTGCAAGCTTTGTTAGGTTAGCCATTTTCTTAAGGATTGCCCTGGTTTATCCAAGGTTATAGAAGCATGGTCTATAACTCCTTTCCAGTCCTCATCGTCAGCCTATGAACAACATGTTGATGACCTCCCGTCAACTAGTCACGATACAGTTGGGACAAAGAAAAGTAAAGTCAAGTTCCTGTGCATGTTATGCAAAGGGAGTCACCTAACTCACCTTTGCCCTCGTATGAACGAAGCCTCAAAATTCCTGGAATACATGATTGTTTCACAGCCTCAACTTCAAACTGCTTACCGTAAGCTTTCTCCCAACCCCTCTATAGTTGATGGAATGATTAATTCGGTCCCGTCATCGATCAATCCGGTTGATCATGTCGTCAATCTGGTCACATCCTTGGTTTAACCAATTGACAAAGTGGTTGATCAATCCCACTCTCTTGCCAGAGAGTGAAACCCAAGCGGTTGATTCGTTTCCACCGGTCGACCCAATTCTCCCCTTGGAGAATGAAACCCAAGTGGTTGATTTGATCTCATCATCAATCAACCCTACTCTCCCGCTAGAGAGTAAACCCGATGTTACCAATGTTTTTCTCGTTGATACAAAATCTACCGTGCTAGGGGGCATTCTTCCTTCTCTCGTGGAACCTTCTCCAGGTAATGAGTCCATCCTTTTTAATTGGGGTGTGCTAACTAGACCTCATCTTCCCTCTCACATTCCTTTCCAGATTTCAATGCAGGTTTGTGGTTGGGACATTCCTAAAACACTGATAGATGAAGGTGCGTCAGTTAGTATTTTGTCCTCTTTTGCTTGGCAAGCTTTGAGTTGTCCTCATCTTGCCCTGGTTATGCAAAATCTCTTAGCTTTTAATAGAAGAACCAATCAACCTTTAGGCACCCTTCCTCGGTTTCCTATAACTTTGGGAGGGAAAACTGTCTTTATTGATGTCATGGTAGTCCAAGACCCCTTGGATTTTTCTTTACTCCTTGGGCGAGATTATGTCTATGCCATGATAGCTATTGTGTCCACTCTTTTTCATGTGATATCTTTCCCTCACGATGGAAGAATTGTGACTATTGATTAATTTTCGTTTGTTGGCCATGAATTGACCATCAACTCAATGACATCCCTAAATGGTTTGTATATGTAGTCGGTGTCACCCTTGAAACATGTCAATTATGTGGCATTGTCTCCCATGCCTTCAGCCACTAATACAGATGAGCCTCTCGTTGTAGGCTCAATCTCTTATGACTTAGATCCGGTAGTTGACACAATGATCTCTTCGATAGGGCTTTTAGAGCTTGACCTCCTTACCCCCGTCAAGTGAAGATCTGTTGGAAGTTGTGACCGAGTTTTGTCCCTTGACATGGTGTCCTTCGAGAGCATTGCCCGCTTGGCAGCCATGATCAAGAAGAGGACTTTGAGCATGGTTTTCTGATTTCAAGCTCGTTAAAAAATGAAACCATCTTTGAGCATGGTTTTCTTATTTCAAACTCATTAAAAAATGAAACCAGCTTTGAGCATGGTTTTCTTATTTCAAGCTCGTTAAAAAATGAAACCAACTTTGAGCATGGTTTTCTGATTTCAAGCTCATTAAAAAATGAAACCTTTTGTGAGGATGATTTTGCATCTTTGTTGCAACCTATCCCAAAATAAAATCTATCCCAAGCATAGTTTTGTTTTGTTTTAAGCTTACATTAAAATGAAAACAATCCCGAGCTTAGTCTTTGTTCTTTCTTGTCCTCGTAAATACACGAGAATTTAACCGAGTAAAATTTTATCAGTTTTTCAGAATCGTAAAGGTTATACGAAAAAAGGAACCCCAGGAGTTCCCTTTAAGCTCTTTTCAGACTCTCTAAACATGAAAAGATTGTTGAGGGACCTTGTTCTTTTCACGCTCGTAAAATTATTTGAAGAATACATCTGATGCGCGGTAGATTATCACTTTTTCGGTCTCATCAGATTAATTTACGAAAAAGGAACTGATGGAGTTCTCTTTAAGTTTTTTTCAGACTCTCTAAAATTGAAAACCCCCTAAGTTTTCTCTCTTTGGACTCGTTAAACAAACATCGAAAGACCCATATGGGACCGAACCACTCCTTCCTAGGGTTCGTTAAACATACTCTGAGGGACTCATCTGAAGGATGAGCTTACATCAAGAAGCATATGTTATCCTCCTCAAGCTTGTGTAAAAATAAAGAGGTACTCGCCAGAAACAGTGGGGGAAAAATTGGGAAAGCAATGTGTCTAGACCTATATTCTATGGGAGAGCTCTTTTGAACATGAAACCCTTCACTTGCTTTGTGCCTAGGTTGGAAAATCCACTTGTATCTTGATCATACTCCTTTTTAAGATTACCCTTTGGTCCGTGATCCCTATTGTTGAGTCAGTATTTCCAAGACAGTTATCGTGTTGTCAATATGTTCAAAAGAGAAGTTCAACCCGAAAAGACTTCTATTGCATCGACCATTTTCTACAGTCCTTAATCCTGTTATTGCGTCGGCCATCCCTGAGTCAGTCCTAAATCATTTGTTACTCTGATCTACCTCAAATTTTTTTACTCGTTTCATGTCATTGATGGGGGATACATTAAGGCCCTCCTTTGATGAGTCTTTTCTTGTCAACTTCAACTCATTATCAAGGAATTAGACTTATAAACTAATTGGTAGCTTGGAACTTGCATGCCTCAATGACAGGTTTCCTCGCTTTCGACAGTGGGTTTTCATCATTGACCTCTGATCGAAAGATTCCGCTAAGTGTTCGATCTCAGCTCATTGATTCACATTCGTTGGATTGTACTAGTGTACCTTGGGTGTCATTGACATTAATGGTGATTTCCCTCGCACTTGTTAACGATATACACTAATGACCTGTAGTCAAGTGGGTTCTACCATGTTCGACTTTAGCACATGTATTCACATGGTTAGGTTCGTACTATAGAGTGGTGGAGATGAAGACCTTGGATCTTTTCTGACAGATTCAGGTTGCGTTGGAGTATATTCAGATTATACTAGTGCCTAGATCCACAGTGTATGTCTCGTGGCTATGTTCAAATATGAGTCTTTAACACATAGATCCACAATGTATTTTTGGTGGCTATGTTTAGATTTGAGTCATAATGGCATGGATCCATAGTGTATGTTTGGTGGCCATGACCTGTCTTACTTGACATGGATCTTTGCATGTCAACATTTATGCTTTGAGTCATTTGTATTCTGAGTATGAGAATTCCTACCTTAGTGATGATATATTATTGTACTGTATTTCCTTGTTTGTTGGCAGGTTTCCGACCGACATATTCCTTGTTCCCTACACACACTCGACAAAGTATTTTAGCTATCACTTTGTTCTAACTTCATACTTTGGGGGGATCTATGTTACACATTATTTTTTTCACCCCTATGACCGTTAATGATATAAACCTATCCTTTGTCTTTAGAAGGATCAGTGGCCCGAATTCATGAAGAAAGAAGGGAGAAGAACTTTGCCTGAGAGAAGAAATTGTATTTTCCTTTGTAAAAACCCTACTAAGGAAGGTCATCGTAGGCCGCACTCTATATAGGGTGCGATGATTCATGATCGTCTCCCCTTGCTCTAAAGCTAGGATGCGACGTTTCCGTAGGCTACACTATACTCATGGTGCGACGATTTTCGTACGTGGGAAAAACAAGCATATTCTCGATGCTTATAGCAGGAGAAGCTTCTATTGTGAGGTGGCCTCTGATCGGTTTGGATCTTGCTCGCTTTTCTGATTTAGTTGGATCATCCTAACCTCCTCACCCTATCCTCTTCAACTTATAAAAAGAGAGGAGCTCTCAGGGAGAATGCTAGCTTGATTGGGTTTGAGTAATTTTTGTAGCTTGGAGTTTTTGGGCCTATGTTGGCTTTGAGCTTTGCTTTGTCAAGTTAGATTGTGAGTAGCTATCAAATCTACAGTCTCAGAATCCATGTAGTAGAAGTGTGCGGGAAGCAAGGAACTGTTGGAAGGAACCTGACAACATCAAGGCATTTGGTTGTATCTTTCTTCCACATTATTTAATACATATATGATTTTCTTTCCTATATGAATGTTATTTGTCCATATTGTATGATTCCTTGATCAAATACATAGTTTCATATCAAATATTTCTTGTGTTATTCTTATCTTCGTTTGCTTGTGTCTATTTGCAAATATTTCTCCATAAGCCTCGCGACGGAGCTTGGATTGCATTGGAGAAGTTGGATCTTCAATATTTAAAAGGTATGTTCTAGATCCATTTCTCATTTGATAATTGAAATCTAAGGAAAGAGTAGTGTACTGTCTTGTTTTGTTCTAGTTTTGTAGTGAATATAGGGGGATTTATTTGTGTCCACACTTAACAATTATCCCAATAACACATTCCCCGACAAACATTTGTAGAACACTAGAAATTTCTAAATTTCTGACCGAATTTGAGCAAAACTAGCCGGAAAAATATATCCAATTCCAAGATTTATATTTACTTTCGGCAAGTTTAGTCATAAAAGATATAAATATAAATATGCCCATGAAAGGTTAAGAACATTTAGACTACACGCTTGTTGCAAAATAACCATATGAGATTTGGAGACTTCGCCCTCATTATAATGCATTCCAAGAGAGAATCTTCAATTTCAACAACTTGGAAGCTCCTCATTTGAATACCATCAAATAATTCATCTTCATGATATTCACGAAGAACCAGTCTAATTACCTACATGGTTATTACTTGTTCATCTCGAAAAATGATAGTTATTACATGTTCATTCTTGCAAAATGACGATAGTCTACTTATAGATGATTGAGTGATAGTCTACTTATAGATGATTGTTGTAATAAATCATCTACGATGTTTTGTGTCTAACGCCAAAGGCAACGCGACAACGACGTCTGAATGACCTCTTCCCACCACTTATCAAATATATCAGGTGCATACACTTCCATCAGACACTTATTTTCATGCATATGTGCCTGTCTCATTCCAACTGTCAATTCCACAACTTCCACTAGACACTTGTTTTGTATATTTTGAAATCCCAACCTAACTGAGGCAGACATTGCAAGGGGAAAAACATTGATGTGGATGTCGTTCACATTGAACCATCAATCAAAAACTTGAACGGACAGATCACCCTGTAAGATCTCTCATAAAGAGAGAAAATGAAAACGTTGCAGGGAAGCCACTCAAATCATCACCATTAAAAATTGTACACCAATGAAAGACAAGATGCCTGTTGGTTAAAAAATTTCACCCATATGAAAATAGTAAATGAATGAGCGGACATCACTTTGTCTTTCCTTTCATATTAAATGTTTTATTCCTTTTCATGTGAAGTGTTTTATGAAAACCAACACGTATCTTCTATTTCTCTCTCCACGCAATAACCCATCCACCTGGATTTGCATTTATGATCTACCGATATCTTTGAAATAATGGGTTCATTTTATTAACCAATAGGATCTTCGAAAAAAATTTAGAATAACTTAAAAAAATCCAAAATATCCATTCGCAATGTTTCACCTTAGGAAAACCTCGAGAATTTTTGGTCAACTAATGGATTAATATGCAGTCAACTGCATATCCATTGCTATATACCATATTGTTGTCTCGACATGTATAATAAGGACTTAGAATCTTTAAAATGGAGATTTCATTCCTTCAAATGTGTAACGAGAGTAAAGTTATTTTTGTAATGCACGATAGAAATAAATGCCAGATATTTATATCACACAATTTGTATCCTTTCTTAGAAAAAGTTGGTATATCTATACATAAGAAATTGTTTTTCTAATATATAAATTACAAGACCTCTCTATGTGAACGCTCTAGACTATGTAGTCATTTAGAGGATCTCACTGTGGTGAACTAAGCCAGTTCACCAGGTAAATACCCAATGTAGGTAAGACAACAGGCTATAATCCATAAAGGATAATATATTAAATAATGTATATGAATATGAGATGATGAGATGCATTAAGAATGAGGGCCTTATATACCCACGCATGGGTGCCCTTCCATGAAGAGACCTCACCTTTAATTAGGAAGGTGTCTCTTCATTAATTATTCATTAACTATTACAATGCATTTATATCTATTATTATATATTATGTTCATAACATTGCCTTCCCCTTAAAAATGGTTTGTCCTCAAAGCATACTTATGGAATACTTATCTTTTGATCTGGCTTGTAATATCGTCTCCTTATTCTTTATTCCCGAATTATTGATCGTTGAGGACTTGAAACAATAGGATCTTCTAAGTGGTGCGTAGAACCGTCGAATTGTAAGGGAGTATGCCCACCTTAAATCGATCTTCTGCACAATGGGGCTTTTATGGGGATCTTGTAGACAATTTGATGTATTTTGACTCCCATGATAACTTCTACCTTGAGCATCATTTGTGATGGAGGTAATAATTTTTGACATATTTGTCATTTGTTTATGTGCATACAGTGATTGGTTGAAGTATCGATTTTTGTGATTAGGATGTCTATAAGGAATCCTTGCAACCTGATCTTTACTTCGTGTACTTGTAGTTTCTTCTTGATTAACACTTGGAATTGAGTCTTCTTCGTAGCCCTGGCTTGTTTCGACTTAAACATGTGAAGACCTCTTTACATCAATTGAATCGCTTTGAGTTGTAAGGTTGATTGGGTCTGTATTAATTGCTTTATCCACCATCAAGTTTTTTCCATTTGAAGACTTTTGTAGTTCCATAGGTTTAGTCATTGTCTCTTTATCTACCAATGATTCCTTATTGATAAGTTGTTCGAACTTGTCTTGTACCGTCTTCTTATCACTCTTTGTCTTCTTAATCTGGGTGAGTAAACTTTGATTATGAGCTTTCAGGCGACAATTCTCTTCATCCTTCTCTGATAATTTCTTACTGAGATCATGATTAGCTTGTTCTAACTTCTTATCCCTATGCTTCTTATCTTTTGACTCGTTGAGTTGTACCAATAAATTTTGGTTATGATATTTTAAGTAAGAAACGTCTTTGTATTTTTCCTATAATTTTCCCTCAAGTTTTTGTTTTTGTCTCTCTTCTTGTTTTTTTAGCATTTGCTCCAACACAACTTAAATATGTAAATTTCTATCATGTTGTGATAATGAATTAATTGGTTTTCTAATTCTTTTATTTTCACTTCCCAATGGGTGTCTCCTTGATTTTCTACTAAAATAAAAAGCTATTTACAATATGGACAAGGGCGAGCTCCATTCATAAGGCCCCTTTCAAACTCTTCCTCTTTTGCACACTAGGGACATTTTGCCGAAAATGTACTCTTTGTAGATGTCATAGTTCACTTCTTATTTTTCAATAAAGGATAAATGTAAAATGGGCTCTCCCCTTTAATGATAATGTTCTCCTCTTAGAATATATATATATATATATATATATATATATATATATATATATATATATATATATATATATATAATCTCATATACTTTTATAAAGAGTACCTTATGTTTGACTTATAATAAAATTTCCTTATAATCTCCTTATACTTTATAAAGAGTACCTTATGTTTTGACTTATAATAAAATTTCCTTTTATACTCTTTACTATTTGTTAGCGGTTAGGGCTCAACAAACCCGACCCTAAGTTTTGTGAAATACTTATTTAGACGTAAATGCACACATATACATATTATATATGGTATGAATGCCATGGGCCAATGGTTTTCCAAAACCATGGGATGGTAAATCTCCAAAGGTAAAATAAAATATTCACTTTTCCTCTTCTTCGAAACTTTTTATTTTAAATTACTTTTTCTCACTTTTTAAATGACAATTAACTTAACTAATGCCAAATCTGGAATATTTCCTTCAAACTTCTTGGTGTGCACTTATACTTCTTCACATGCACCTTAAGAAAACCTTTTCTTTTCTTCTTTTCTTTTGTTTTTTTTTTACTCTGAATCTCCTCTTCTTCTTTTTTTTTGATTTTGTGTAGAATGAATTATTTACTTTCGTTGAAATGTGTACAATATTTGATTTATAAATGGCCAATGGCCAATATGAAGTCAAAGACCTGATTTAGAGAAACTCTATTTTGTGGCCAAAATTTGGATCGAGACGAAGCTCTGATACCATTGTGGTGAACCAAGCCGTTTCACCAGGTAAATACCCAATGTAGGTAAGACAACAGGTTATAATCCATAAAGGATAGTATATTAAATAATGTATATGAATATGAGATGATGAGATACAATAAGAATGAGGGCCTTATATACCCACACAGGAGTGCCCTTCCATGAAGAGACATGACCTTTCATTGGGAAAGTGTCTCTTCATTAATTATTCATTAACTATTATAATGTATTTATATTTATATTCAGAGGAGAGGCAATGGCGATGGCAGCTAGGGTTTTTACCCTGTATCGGCTACGTGGTGGTCTGTGGGTTGATGGGAGGGTCCACGGTCGAGGTTGGTTTCTTCCTGGTCCGATGTGGCTTTCGTTTTGGTGAGTTGGTTTTATCGGGGTTGTTCCCCCATCATACTTCTCTACTTCTTTTTCCTATTCTTCCTCGCTTGCATGGAGGCGCCATGGGATGCAGTGACTTTGTCGGCTCCGGGTGGATTGTGGGGGGATCCCGTGGCAGGGGAACCAAAACTTTATGTCAGTGTTTCGTTGGGGGTTTTGGCGGTGAACACAGTGGGTTCGGGGTCTGGTCTGACAACTGCCCCGAGCTCGGATATTTCGCAAACAAACATTTTGTCTTATTCAAATGGTTTGGTTTCTTCCTCTGCGTTGGTTAGTGAGTCTCATGTGGTTTCCTTGTCAGGTTTGGTTCATGGGTTGTATCATTATCCGAATTTGTCGGAGGGTGGTTTTGAGTGCCTTGGTCGCGAGCTTGGGGCTCTTTTCGATGGGGATAGTTGGGGTACACATGAGAAGGGTTTGTTGGTGGCAGATTCAGATGCCCCTTTCTCTTCGTCGGAGGTCTTCAACAATTAAGGCACTTTTCCAGAGGCTGTTGTGACTATGCTGGGAGATCTGAATCTCCTCTCCATAATCCTGGTTCTAAAGGTTTTTCTTGTGCTGGGGCTCGGGTGGGTCTGAAACCCATGGGGGGTCTAAAGCATTCAGTGCATAGAGGTGCTCGGTGTGCTCGGGACAGGACTTATTCAGATAGTTTGGTTTTCAAAGAGGAGATTGATATGGACCATGTGGTGGAGTTTTATGACCTGGTCATGGTGGGAAGGGAGCACGGGAAGCGGTTGGGTGTTGTTTTCTTGCGGTCTTGGATGGAAAATACTTGGGGATCAAATATTACTCGCCCCCCAAGTATCCGTTTATTAGCTAAGGGTTGGTTTGCATTCATTTTCTCTACCTCTGTTGATGTTTTATGGGCTTTGTCTAAAATTTGGAGTATGGATGGGACGCCTATTGTTCTAAAATGATGGAATCCCAATTTCGATGCTAAGCGGGAGAGGGTGGATGTGGTTCCCATATGGATTCAGTTATCGGGTCTCCCTATACAGTATTGGAATCCTGTGCGTTTCTCGGCCATTCGAAACAAACTGGGAGAGTACATTGAAACGAATATGTCGTTGAGGACACAGGTTTGATGTCTATGGCCATGATTTTGGTGAAGTTGGATCTTCGTCTGGGCTTACTTAAGGATTTGACTATTGAGGTGGCTTCATAGATGTCATATCTATGGACACAGTGTAGCGTATTGTAAATTGCCTTTTAAGGGGAAGCTGTGGGGTTCTTTGGGTGCTGATCCCGTTGTTGCGTCGAGACGTGCGTACTTGGAGTCTGGGGAAACTGGGGTTGCTCCTGTGGTAGCATCAAAGGTTCATGTCTCTGGTAAGGACATGGGGCGGCACCCCTGTACATCTATTAATGTTGATTCGATTAGCATGGACTCAGACAAGCCAAAGGTACAAAAGTCCACTAAATTTTCTTGTCCAAGGTCCCTTCTGGTGTCGGGTAAGTTGTCTACTTCTTTTTCTCCGGTTGCTACTTCATTAACTACTGATTTGTTGTTGCCGTCGAGCATTTTGGGGATTGATGCTTTTTCTACTTTGGGTTCCTCCACAGGTTTCTCTCAACCTTGCCCTGCGATGACTTTTTGTAATATTTCTCCTGTTGGGGTTCTCTTCCCCCCTCCAATTAGTACCACATTAGACACTCTTGCGGTTAATCTGGTGTCATTGGTTACTTGTGTTTCAGGGGTTTCTTTCCCTTCATTTTCCAATGAGGCCGTGGGTAATTTGGTTCTTTCTACTGCCAGTCTTGACCTTCTTTTAGAGTCTGTTCCTTCCTTTTCTACCTCTCCTTTGGCTTTGAATGGGAATCCTTCCCATTCAGGCACCCAATCGTCTTCCAAAACTTTATCTTCAGATGGGACTAGGGTCCGTTATTCTCTTTGCAATAGGGCCATTTTAACTGAGGTTGGTGCGTGTGGTGAGGGGGAACTCGTAGGGCATGGTTTGGGCTCTCTTCCACGAGATCCTTCTTCGTCTCAAGGTCGGGGCAAGAGATCACATTTACTCTTGGCTCAAGATCGAGCCAGAATTGACTTGGCCTTTGGCAGACAATCTTCCATTGAATGGGCGCTTAGAGAAAAACATTACCATGAAGTGGTTTCCCTTTGAAAATCCTCTCCTTTAATTGTAGGGGGCTGGCGAACCCTGCAAAAAAATTGTCTTTAAAAAGATTAGTCGTTGTTGTCGCTCTAGATGTTATTTTTATTCAAGAAACTTTGGGGATTAGTGAACTAGTGGTTGCGTCATTAGAATATCTACTTCCAGGTTGGTCCTTTGCGGCGGTGGATGCAAAGGGACACTCTGTGGGTCTGGCCACTGGATGGTCTCTTAAGAATTGTAACTGTGAGTGGATTTGGGGTTTTGAATCGGGGATTGATCTCAATATTGTTTTTGCTGAGTTGGGTCGTTCTTTCACTCTGGTTAACATCTATGGACCCTATGCTGATAAGCAACGTTTTTGGGATTTGTTATCCCCGATATCTAGGGATAACTAGGAGATCATGTCTCGAGGCCCACAGGTCCTAGACATGAAGAGACGAGAGAAGGATCTACCTGAGCATGGCCCTGAAGGGCCCATCTTTCTTCTTCTTCGACAGATTTGTCCTGTCAGCAGCAACAACTTCCATCACCACCGGCTTGGACTTGCATCAGAGAGGACTCTTGCTCCATGAGGTAATTGGTCCAAGGTATCATGGTATGTGTCATATTTCATCATTATAACCTTCTTATATATGCATTAGATTCCTTTCATTTCTGATGACTGCTTGGATCTTACACTAATCCACTTGACCATTGTTGGGGTGATTGATGGGGTGACTTAGCAAGCTTATATTCATGGGTTTTGGTTAGCCACCAAGGGGGATTTGCAGAGCCATTGTCCGCTCCCACCATTTTATCATATTTACATCTTATACCCCGCACATCCACCCCATGCCCCTAGTCCGACCATTAGGATGACCTTTGAGGGTTACACTTTGTCTTGTGGGAAGAAGGGGCTAAAGGCCCAGGGGGTAAAAGAAGCTGGTAAAATATAAAAGCCATAGGAAATAAAACCTAGAGATGATTCGCCCAGGGGATCCCCGAGAAGGCAATAAAAAGCCTCTCGATAAGAAACTAAAGGGACCCTAAGAAAAAATAATAAAACAAGACCTAACTAAGAGGATGGGAGGTCTCATCGCGAGCCGACCCATTATGTTCATAGGTATCCAGCGGTATGACATTGCCACTATCTGGTCACCACACCAGGGCAGTGACCTTTGGTTGCATGGCCAAGGAAAAGGGGGTCTCATTACGAGCCAACCTTATCATCTCTGCGAAGATACCAGTGGGTAACACTGTCATCTCTAGTCACCACTTTCGGTCACCCGCGCCAAGGCGGTGTCTCACGAATTGGTTATGAAGAAAGAAAGAAAGCAATAAAAGAAAAATATCAAAGGCAATGAGACTTGGAAAAAATGCATCCATGGCCGAATTCGCCTCCTACAAGGCACCCATAGACAACACCAGCTCTTGGTCTTACTGTGGTTGGACATCCCTAAAACCATATCACCTCATAAACATGGCTTGAATGATCGCCACGAGGGAAACTTTTCCATCTCATGAGTATTAACCCAATAGGTTGTTCCGTCGGTTTCTTAACAGCTTTGTATAGTAGATACGTGTAATGTCTTTGAGCTCTTACATGATATGCTGAATTTCATGCATGTATTTGATAAATTTAATGATGAAATATGATTGTTACTATATGATCCTAGGGTGATGAGCCCATGGAGGCGTGGTCTTTGATGTCTTGAGGAGACCATACCCAGTAGACGAATTGCAGTGGACCCGATGGGGATATGATTAGTTAGGACCTCCATGGGGCCTGACCCATCGGATAGTTCTTTGGGATGGCGGTAGGGCAACGTTTGTGATGAAGCCTTGCATGAAGAAGACAGAAGTCCCTGCGCCCATGGCGTTTGGCGAGAGCCCGACCTAGAGGATCACCAGAGATGAGATGATGGCTTTGATGGATAGGGCGCCACCCAGGCCGAGTGGATGTTTTTTACGGAGAATGGCAGTGTGCTGGGGTCATTGGCACATGTGGCATCCTTCAAGAGCCCTAGAAGGGCCAACATTTTGCCTTTGGATGCTGATCTTGCCCAAAAGAGGCCAACGTCTCCTCAGAGGGCACGACCTTCAGCTCATAATTTTGACATTTTAATTTAATGTGACAAATAATGTAATATTGTTAAGTCATCATTCCATAGGCTATTTAATGACCTATTTTTGTGATTAAAGTTCATTTGGATGATATAAATAGAGACTGAGCCTCATTTTGAAACATAAGACAACTCACTCTCTTGTGAGTATTGCCTGAACTTTTGTCTTTGTATTTGGCTCTTGGAGTTGGGCGCTACACTTGTGGAGGATCATCTTGGCATTGTTGTGGTGTTTTTCTATCATTGGAAGGTTTACAACGCTAGAAGGTTTTATAAGCTCTTCATTGATTTGTAAATGTAGTTTTCATGCAAAACTTCTTGGAATGGTTGTTGATTTAAATATCTTACATGTATGGTTACATTGTTATTATTATGCTTAATCATTTGAAACCCTAGGTAGCAAGCACACAAGTAGGTCATAGCCATGTCCCCATGATAGAAGACTTGTTATGCATTGATTAAGGAGAACCTAGCTAGCCGTTGCTACACTAGTTCCCCTTTTTCGGAGTTAGTTTCTTAACATAAGTTGAAGAAAGGAAGGCGTCCTGGGCCTAATTAGAAAGTTTACACCTAGGGTTTTGACCTTTAGAGTTTGAAAAGCCTTGGCCCCAAAAACACTTTTCAGCCCTAGACTTGTGTTTTGAAGCTAGTGGTTTTTGCCAAAGAGTTTAAGGAAGAGGAGGAGCATGAGGCCTTGTAAGCAACACCAACAATGGGCCTCTCCTCCCCTTAGGAGTTTGACTTCATGGCCCTACCATTGAAGCACCATTAAGCCTAACTCTCACGTCCTTAAGATCCTTCAAGCCTTTAGCCTCCTTGACTCCATTACCCTAAGCACTAGTCTAATATTGCACCGTTAAGTCAATTGTGTCAAAACAATCTTTCAAACTTCCAAAGCAAGTCAATTGTGTCAAAACAATCTTTCAAACTTCCAAAACTTGAAACCCTAACTAACCCTAGCGACTTACTAACCCTAATTTGTTGATGACGTCTTGCCTCTTTTGAACTTTTGCTTGGTATTAAAATTGCGTCTAGGTCATCCATCGGTAGACATTGAAGTGTTGAGTATTTTCATTGGCTTATTTTGCAAAACGTCCACTTCTTTGCCTACCTACACTAACCTAGAATAAGCCTGACGTCACCTTCTAGTAGTATAGTGACGCAACAACATTATATGTGAGCATATTTATAGTATTTAATGCGTTGTGATAATTCAAGGATTGATATTGTACATTGAATGCTCTATCATTTTGTATTTATTGAAGAAGTAATATTATAAGCCAGAAGGTGCTTTACCAGATTCCTCGAAGCCATCGTCCTGGAGACAAATACCTCGTCTACCTCTATACTAATGGGCTTCAGGGACATTTGAGTTTCCTTCTAAATAAGAAAAAGCCAAAAACATTTCCAGAAGCTCACGACATGGCCATTCAAATTGAAAAGAGTCTTTTCATGACCAGGACCGATGCCATGGACACTCTCAGCTTGATAAAACTAGTCTCCCATGGAAACTTTGTTGAATATACGCAAGAGAGAAGGGAGCAAGTTTCCAACCAACATAATGAGGACGTGATTGAGGAGCAACAACCTAAGCAAGATGATGAAGTGCCCACTTGTGCTCCTCCTACCGATGAAGTCATCCGAGAACCTGTTTCTCCTGTACAACAAAGTGAAGATGAGGTTAGTTGCTTTCCACTTCAAAATTCTTATGATATCGTGTCACTTAATTCAAAAGATGAAGAGGGAAAGAAATCTTCGAACGAAGTTGATGATCCTTGCTGTGCAATCAAAGAAATATCCCTTCCAATTGAAGAAGAAGGAGTAATCCCCGAGGATGAGACCATAATACATGCCAAAAACACCAAAGTCCTCGAAGTTCCTGCGCAAGAAAAAACAATACGTTACCCTCCTTCCCCAGTTATTGATGATGCTTTGCTTTGCGATGAAGAAAAAGAGGAGGATGAATTTTCAAATTTTCCAGACCCTGCATGTTATGACACGGACAGTGACACTGTTGATAACATTGATGAGTTCATACATGTTGGAAGACGTAGGTGGGATATAGTTGGTTATGACCTAGATCCCATCTATGACACCAAGAGTCATTTCCAGTTGTTGCCTTTGCAATTGTCACACAGATTACTTCCGACCAATGGCGACAAGGAGATGAGGTTTTTACTTGTACCTTTAAAAAACCAAGGATGACCTGGTACCTCATTCTGCTGATGATTTTCAGTCTTACCTTGAGATTTTTGATGAGTACCCTTCTGAGCATTTGGATTATTTTCATGAAGATGATTGTCAACCACCACTGTGCTCAAATTTTAATACAAATAAGGATATTGTTTGCCTAAGGAAGGTTTCTCATGACTTTTCACCCCAACCACATGTAATTACTTTACCATGCTTTTCCATTAAAGGTGTAGTTGGGAAATACCTTTTTCATGTTGAGTTTCCTTCTGGGAAAACCATAGACTCCAAGGGTTGGTTGGGTAATGCTAGCTCCAATCAGTTTTTCAACTTTCCCTTGATGATTTGCCAGTCGTCTACTAAACCTTTGTCAATTCTTTCCTTGACTCTAGAGCGTGAAGATGTCCTAGGTAACCAGTTTACAGGCCCTTTGAGTCGGTTTTCTGAACCTTGTATTTTTCATGACCCTTTCTCGGATAGGATTGAGTATTTTTCTCAGAGACGAACTTGGCAGGATTTTGTCCCTCCCACCCGCCTTCATGAGTTAGACTTTGAGATTCCTGATGATGTGATATATGTTCTAACTCATGACATTTTTGTGCTTGATTTGTCACTGTTTTGGTTTATGATGAAGCACAAAGGAAGGTATCGAGGAACGTTATTGAATTGGCTTCACTGGTTGTTTGACTATACCAACATACAGCCAGCAGGTAAGTACAGGTAAGGGTTTCATTTTCTATCTGCATTTATGATTACCATATATATACATGTATTGTTTTGCGGGGTGGCAATACCGCCCCACCTTTTGTCGCTGATGCTTTCTTGTCAAGTGTGATCAGGTCTACAGGTTTATGCCAGATTTTGCTGAGGTCTTTAGGTTCTCATGGGCTCTACGGTTAGCACATGTCCCCAAGTTGGAGCCGGATGTTATCCCACAGATATCTAGGGATAACTAGGAGATCATGTCTCGAGGTACGGGTCCCTAGACATGAAGAAGTGAGCGGGGATCTACTTGAGCATGGCCACGAAGGGCCCAACTTTCTTCTTCTTCGACAAATTTTTCCTATCAGCAGCAACAACTTCCATCCTGCAGAAGCTTGGACTTGCATGGAGAGGACTCTCCATGGAGGTAGGTGGTCCAAGGTATCATGGTATGTGTCATATTTGATCATTATAACCTTCTTATATATGCATTAGATTCCTTTCATTTTCGATGGCTGCTTGGATCTTACACTAATCCGCCCTGACCATTGTTGGGGTGATTGATGGGGTGGCTGTAAGGGTGTATTCATGGGAACAGTTGTAGCCACGAGGGGGATTTCTGAGCCATCGATAAAAGCTCCCACCATTTTATCATATTTACATCTTATATCCTGCTCATCCATCCCTTTCCCTTAGTCAGGCCATTAGGATGACCTTTAAGGGTTACACTTTGCCCAATGGGAAGAAGAAGGGCTAAAAGGCCCGGTAAAAGAAATTTGGTAAAAGATAAAACCATAGGGAAAATAAAACCTAGAGATGCCATGCAGGGGATCCTCGAGAGGCAATAAAAACCTCTCGATAAGCCAAAATAGGGACCCTAAGAAATAATAAAACAAGACCCTAACTAAGAGGGATGGGAGGTCTCATCACAAACCAAATTATCATGATCATAGGTATCTAGCGGTATGACATTGCTATTATCTGGTCATCACGCCAGGGCGGTGACCTTTGATTGCATGGCGAGGAAGGGTGTCATCGCGAGCCAACCTTATCATTTAGCGAAGATACCACCGGTGGGTAACATTGTAAACTTTGGTCCTGCATGAAGGTGTCCTACAGTCCGGTGTGAAGAAAAGAAGAAAAGCAATAAAGAAAATAAAAGGCAATAAAAGGGCTTGGAAAAATGCATCCATGATTACGATACGCCTCCACAGGCACCCACGGACAACACCAACCCTTGGTCTTCTTTGTGGCTGGACATCCCTAAAAACCATATCACCCTCATAAAACATGGCTTGAATGATCTTACGAGGAAAATTTCCATCTCTTGAGGGTATTGGCTTATTAGGTTGTTCTGTCGGTTTTCTTTAGCTTTGTATAGTAGATCTGATAATGTCTTTGATGTAGATGATATGTTAAGAATTTCATGCATGTATTTGACCAATTTAATGATGAAATATGATTGGCATTCTTATGATCCCTGTCATTGATGAGCCCATGGAAGTAGTCATTGATATTCCTTGATACATACCCGACGAACAAGTACAGTGGGCCGGTACACATGGGGATATGATTAAGTTAGGATCTCGATGGAGACCAGAAAGAGCCCATCATATGGATTCTTTGAGGATGGCGGAAGCGGACTTAGCGTTGTGATGATCCCTTGCTTACGCTGAGAAGAAGAAGAGGAAGTCCTCACCTAGGGCGTTTTGTGACTTGGAGCCCTGGGGATCCACCCTGCATACGGATGAAATGATGGATTTTTGATGGATAGAGGGGCCGCAGTAATTTGGGCGTTTTACGGAAGGGATGTGGCAGTGTTTTGGGGTCATTTGGCACATGTGGGAGCTTACATGAGCCCTAGAAGGGCCAACGTTTTACCTTTTGGATGTTGATCTTGCCCAAAGGGCCAACGTCTCCCCCAAAGGGGCACGACGTCTCCTTTCCAGCTCATAATTTTGACATTTTAGCATTTAATGTGACAAATAATCCCATCACATTGCCACACGCTCAATGTAATGTCCCCATTTTTTTTTTTTTTAATGACATATTTTGTAATTAAGGTCATTTGGATGATGATATAAATAGAGGACAGTGAGCCTCATTTTGAAACTATGGAATAACTCACTCTCTTGTGAGAGTATTACTTTTAGTCTTTTGTCTTTGTATTTGGCGCAGGTTGGCGCTACACTTGTGGAGGATCATCTTTAGCATTTTGTGAGGTGTTTTCTATCATTTGGAAGGTTTACAACTATAGAGGTTTGATAAGCTCTTCATTGATTTGTAAGTGTATTTTCATGCAAAACTTCTTGATTGAATGGTTGTAGGTTAAATATGCTCACGTGTATGGTTACATTGTTATTATGATGTTAATCATTGCTGAAACCCTAGGTAGCAAGCACACAAGTGGGTCCTTGCTTCATGTCCCATGATAGAAGACTTGTTTAGCCATTGATTAAGGAGGAACCTAGCCCTAGCCGGGTTGCTACACTAGTTCCTTTTAGAGTTAGTTTCTTAACATAGAATTGAAGGAAGGAGGAAGGCGTCCCTAGGCCTAATTAAGGGTTTACACCACAAGTTTTGACCTTTGGGGTTGAAGGCCTTAGCCTACAACACTGGCACAGACTTGTGTTTTGAAGCTAGTTTTTGCAAAGAGTTTTAAGGAAGAGGAGGAGCATGATGCCTTGCTTAAGCAACAGCGGAATGAGACTCCTCCCCTTGGGGTTTTGACTTGGTGGACCTGCCATTACAACACCATTAAGCTAACTCTCGAGTCCTTAGATTTATATCCTTCCAAACCTTTAGCCTTACTCCTTGACTCCATTTACCCTAAGCCACTAGTCCAATATTACAACGTTGAGTCAATTGTGTCAAAACAATCTTTCAAACTTCGAGCGGAAACCCTAACTAACCTGGCGACTGGCCTAATTACGGCAGTCTTACCTCTTTTGAACTTTGCTTGAAGGTATTAAAGTGCATTAGGTCATCCAGCCGATAAACATTGAAGTGTTGAGTATTTTCATTGGCTTATTTTGCAAAGCGTCCACCTCATTGCCTACCAAAACTAACATAGATTAAAAGCGTGGCGTCACCTTACAATTTGGTATAGTGACGCAACAACATTATATGAGCATATTTATGGTATCTGCGTTGTGATAATTCAAGAGTTGATATTGTACATTGAATGCTCTATCATTTTATTATTTATTGAAGAAGTAATATTATAAGCCATGGCGCTGCAATGTGATAATTCAAGGATTGATATTGTACATTGAATGCTCTATCATTTTGTATTTATTGAAGAAGTAATATTATAAGCCATAGCCTTTATTGCAATCATTGACTTCGTCAATAATTACTGCTATATGTGCTCATATATAATAAATATAGTCAATAGTTTATGAAGTACTAACCACTGTTGCACATTTTAGTTTTATTTGCCTTGTCTCGCAAACAGGTGCCTGTTCTGTGGAATACCTTCATTTTGACTATCTTTTGGCAGTAATCTTTGAAAGGAAAACCTACTTTAACCTTTTGAGCCTTAACCTATTGATCATTTTCCTTTCAATACCCTAGATTACTAGGGACGTCTCCCTTGGGATTAGCCACCCTGAATAGAAAGAGCCCCCCATCGAGGTGACAGTGGGTGGGGAAGATCCTGTTACGCCAGTTTGACTCTTGCCTTCAACCTACTTAACCTACCCTACAAACTGAGTGATAACAGGATTCACTAAAAAAATGTTCTTGGTTCTCTGCTAAGGAGGTTGTTTTGGGTGGCGATTTTAACTTTTCCTTAGGCGTGACGGAGGTCTGGGGTCCTCGTTCAAACCCGGACCCTTTGACCAACTTATTTATTCATTTTCTTGAACTCCATGGGCTGTTGGATATTGAGACTGTAAAATTACAACCAACTTAGAGAATAGGCGGACCGAGGATGATGTTGTTGCTAAACGTCTGGATCGTTTCCTTCTAAAGGAGGAACTAGTGGAATCCTTGGCCCTTGTATGTTAATGGGTTGCCTGTAGTGGTGAATCAAACCACAATCCGATTGTTTTGGAATTATGTGGTAGTGTCCGACGGCCTCCCAACCCCTTTAAATTTTTTGAGGGTTGGTTAAAGGATTCAGAGTATCAAGCCTTGGTTCGTAAGCTTTGGATTCCCATCGGACAAAATCCAGCTACTCATGTTGTTATTCTATTTTTGGAAAACCTGAAAAAAATCAAACAGGTAACAATTTCCTGGGCACATGAGAAAAAATTAAAAGAGGAGTAGGAGTTATTACACATTGAACAGACTCTATTGGATTGGAAGGTTAGCTCTGGTAGGGGGTTCTATTCCAGGGAGGACAAAAAAGAACTGGTCTGATTGGAACATCAACGGAGGGTTCTTTTGGCAGATAAGGAAGCTTTGTGGAGACTCAAAAGTTGAGCTATTTGGCTCTCCTGCGGGGATGAGAATACAAAATTCTTTCACTCTTTTTCCAAAGGCATGAAAATGACAAACACTATTTGGGGCCTTAAATAGGGTGATGGCCAAACTGTCAATTCATTTGATGGCATGTCTACTTCGGGGATTTCTCATTCTAAAGATCTTTGCAAGGCTCAAGCGGGATCCTCCATTGTTGAAATTGTTAATGTTGCTAGGATTTTTCCTCATTTTGTGGAGGAGGAAGAATGATTGTCTTTGATGGCGGAGGTTGCTGAGAAGGAATTATTAGAAGTCTTGCATTCTTTTCAAAAAGGTAAAAGTCCAGGTCCTGATGGTTGGCCGATCAAATTTTATATGGGTTTTTTCGAGTTGTCGGGTAATGATATTTTAAAAGTGGTGGAAGAATCTAGGAAAAATGGTCATATACATGAACCACTAAATTCCACCTTCATCGCTTTAATTCCTAAGGCGGACAATCCCTCATCCTTTGACAATTTTCGACCTATTTATTTATGTAACTATCTTTATAAGATCATTTCTAACGTTATCAACCAAAGACTAAAATACATTATTTTTAAGGATATTCAAGTGAACAGTTTGGTTTTCTGGCAGGGAGATAGATTCATGAGGCTATTTGGGTTGCACACGAAGGACTCCACAGTTTGAAAAGCAGAAAACTTAAAGGTGTGGTTATAAAAATTGACCTATCAAAGGCCTATGATAGGGTAAACTGACTTTATATTCGGATGTTGTTGATACACCTGAGCTTTGGGGTGGCTTTCACAAATTGGATTATGGGATGCCTCTCTACCGTTTCATTTTCCATATTGATTAATGGCTCTGCTTCCTCGTCCTTCAAGGCGGAAAGGGGCATTAGACATGGATTCCCTTTGTCTCTGCTACTTTTTCTATTGGTTGCTGAATGTCTTAGTCATTTCTTGATCGAGGCAAAGTCTACAGGAAATTTTAGAGGCATAAAAATCTCTTCGGGTTTGTATATCTCCCATTTACTCTTTGTAGATGACATTTTAATTTTTTGTGATGGATATAGGAGGGACACTAAAAAGCTTTGAGAGGGTCTAACTCTCTTTAAACATGCTACTGGCATGTTAATGAATGAGCAAAAGTCTAGTATTACTCTTTCTCATTTGGATGGGTGGGAGTCCCTATCCATCTCTACTAGGCTCCCTTTCTGGGTTTTTGTTTGGGATGAAGGATTGAAGTATGATTGGGAGTCCCTATCCATCTCTTCTAGGTGTGAATTTTACTGAAATTTTAATTTCATAAGTGTGAGAGTGTCAACACACCTCTAACACTGCATAGGGAGCATTGATGACTTTCTACTCAATCAATTCACGATCTTGCACCACAGATCTGGTTCTCACGGATCTTCAACGCAACTCTAATACCAATTTTTAGAATTGCAAATGCGAAAAACACAATTCACATATGATAATTAACAATCACACAGAGAAGAAACACAAAGATTTCACGTGGTTCACCCAAACGTTGGGCTACATCCACCAAGCATAGGTATCGATTGTCTTATTTTTCAGATCATGGAGATTAGAACAGACTTGCAAGTTCTCTCATATCCTCTCACTCTGTCTCTCATTTTCCTCTACAGGCTTACTTGAATTTATATACATTTACACAAGAAATTGATTATTAAATGCAATCCCTATCCATATTCTAACTTGGTCTATTTAGTTGCAACCAACGCAGAATAATAGGATCCAAATCCATCCTTGGAGGAATTCGTTGTCACCAAATCCCAACACACACGAATACAAAAAATAAAAAAAAATCACATCAAAACCATCCATCTCCACCGTTCCTCATGGGCGCAATTGTTTATATGAGTAGTACATGTAAATACTCGAGCAACACATACCAGGTAACACATGTAAACTTTTGTGTGTCCTTGCCTCGTCGTCTGTAGTTGTAGGTGTTGGACATTCACCAATGTTGTCAACGATGTGTCTCTAGTGTCCTCATGTTACCAAGTAACACGTGTAAACTTTTGTGTGTCCTTGCCTCATCATCTGTATTTGTAGGTGTTGGAAATTCACCAATGTTGTCAGCGATGTGTCTCTAGTGTCCTCATGTTGTTCAAAGCTACGATGTGAGCTTAGTAATGCTCAGTAGCCCCAAATTTGAGTCTCGATAGAAAAAGTAGGCGTTATGTTAAAGGTTCATTGAACAATTTAAGCAGAGCGAATGGGAACACCTCATTCATTTCCATTAATCCCTAGAGCCAATATGCTTATTTTCCTAGGAAGTGCATGAGTAGTTATTGGATGCGTTAAGCCTAGTGGGGGTTTCGAACCTGGCCCGAGCATTTGGAGAACTTGATCTAGCAACGAGTATTACATATTGTAGTTCATGTTCTTGTTGACAGGGAAAAGAGGAATTTGGAATTTGAGTCTAAATTTGGCGATTGTTTACATTTACATTTGTTATATTATACCATTTACGAATGCAACAATCTCTTAGGTATTTTATGTTGGTATATAGTTTCTTTTTTATGCTCTTGTTTTTAGCTATGTTTAATTAACTTATTAGTACCGATGATAATGCCTTATTTATTTGTTTGGAAAAAAAAAACGTTCCATTTTTTTCCTTGTACACTTCATTACCACAAAATGTTCAATCTCGAAATATAAAATTTTACAATTTGATATGGCGTTGTCTAATTTTTATACGTTTTTTCCATTTTCATCGGAATCCGATGACATAAATTTGCACAAAATCACAATTTTATGTTATTCAAATTGCATTTCAGAGTGCAGAAATGGATTCATTGTGTTGAAAAAACCTTGGGGCACTAGGATTACACAGAATTAACCACTCAAATCTACATATACAACAATTTCTAACCGAATTGCAGGTGAATATCCTCAAAAAATATACCTGGAAAAGCCATAACATCTAACATTTAAACTACGACATTTGATATTGTTAAATTGTTTATTCTTTAACCAATAATGGACTAAAAAATCTTATGCAATTATAGTCAAAATAAATTCACTATCACCTATGTTCAATCTTAAGAGGAAAATAACTTTTTGAAGTCTAAAATTTGGCATATTTCATGATTGTTATTTAAAATATGCACTCCAAACATCACAAATTTTGATGACATTTTTGAAAAAAAATAATATTTAAACCGTTTTTCTATTTTATAATTCTAAAAACATTCAACCCATTCTTGTCATTAAAGAGAATGAGATACTATTATCAACTAACTCATATAAATCAAAAACAGGTTATTGTCTTAGCACAAGCAACGATGGCAAGGGATCCGGTTACATCGATGAAGATGTGGAAGAGTAGTGAGGACTTGGAGCTGACATGGTTACTCTCTTTTGATTGGGATAACTAAATCACATAATTAAATAGAGCTGGGGTCACTCTCCATATAAATGTTGAAGATTCTCTGTGATGGACGGGTGGAGACACTACTGGCAAATTAACCGTAAAAAACTGTTACGATGTCATCTTATCTATTCAGGAGCTCTCGGTATGGAGTGGTTGGCATATTCACTTTTGGAAATGGAAGTTACGATTGAAGGTAATTTTATTTTTCTGGTTGGCTATACACAACAGGATTTTAACTTAGGACATATTACAAAAGAAAGGTTGGGTTGGCCCGACTTATTGCTATCTCTGTAATCAAAAGGCAGAAGAAAACACACATCTATTCATTGAGTGTATCTTTGCAAAATCCGTCTGGGCAAAATGTGCACACATTCTCAAGTTTAATTACAAATGGGCTGGACCATCCCTTACGAATTGTATGAACTCCTGGACATTGAACAAGCATTTATCTAAAAGACTGTCGATCCTGACTTGTTGGTATATTTGGAAATAACGTAATAAAACACTTTTTGATGGTAAATCGCCCTTGGCCTGGGCAATTGTGTTCAAGGTACTAGGAGCGCTCAATAAAAACACACCAGTTCTGATTTCTTAGAGGTTAAGACAGAATCCGATCTTGCAGATTAATGGTTATTCGTTGGCTTTTTTTGATGGAGCAACTAAAGCCGGAGGATCGAACTATGACGCAGGGGGAACCATAAAATGCACAAATTCCCAGGTTTATAGATGGTACTTCAATTGTGGAGTTGGATCAAATAAAAGAGTTGAATTGTTAAGAGCTTGGGCCACTCTTACCATATCAAAGCTATTAGACATTCAATATATTCAGGTTTTGGGTGACTCAAAGGTGATAATTGACTGGCTAAATCAGAAAGGGATACTCCAAGCCATCAATATTGAAGGTTGGAAACGCAGAATTTTGGATCTGATCGTCACTTTCAAAGGTATATACTTTCAACACATTTTCAGAGAAGCAAATGGGGAGGCTGATCACTTGTCGAAGCAAGCTCTCTCGGCGACAAAAGGAAGGATTTCATATTTCACTTGGGATGGAGAGAGTGTGGGGCCTACTCTCCATGTGGATATCTTTTAATTATACGATTTCTCCCCTTTTTTGTTAATTTTGAATCAGTTCCTTTTGGCATGTTTTTTGAAAGTATTCTCAGGCCCCTAGTTGTTAATATTCTATATATTAACAATTCTCTGTGTGTGGTTATCTTATAACTATAACTGTTTACTTATGAGATTGGTCTGCTTTTGTATAGATCATTGTGAACAATTTTTTTATTGATAAGTAATATGTTGGTCCAAGTGGATCAGATTAGTCACTGATCAAGGATTATTACTATTGTACACTAGATTGACCTACTCTTGTTTAATACGGATATGGATAAATATTAGATTGACCTACTCTTGTTTAATACAAACATGGATAAATATAAATGTTTAATGACATGGTATAGCCATATAATTTTGGATAAATATAAATGCTTAATTATATGGTTATACCATATAATTTTGAAAAATGTTTTGGCCTTAATACTAAGGTGATTTAATCATGTTTCATATTGTTTTCAGTTCACGAACACAATAATCAGCTTTCCAATCGATTAGAATAATTTTGAAAAATGTTTTGGCCTTAATACTAAGGCGATTTAATCATGTTTCATATTGTTTTCAGTTCACGAACACAATAATCAACTTTCCAATCTTTTAGAATGGCGTATGTTTCCATGAATTATATGCACAACGTATGTTTTCATAAAAAAAAAGAATTGTTTTCATAAAAAAAAATACATGGATTTCTTTCTCAGTTGATTGTTATTATACCTGCCGATAGGCATGGTATATAGCTTTGAGTTAGGCTTGACTTTCTATTAGTTCATGGTTGACCATAAAATATATACCCCTTTACCCAAAGTTTTAAAAAATAATTATTTATTTTAAATTTTAAATCTCATTTATGTGATATCTTATTGACCAAAAACTTTGAAGTCTTATTGCTTACTTCACTTCCCCCAATGTAATTGTAATAAATATTTCTTGTTTTTTTTATATATATTGTCAAAAGTTGGGGCCCATCTTGTTAAATAAATAACCCTTCTTTTTTGGCATGGACATGCATTTTTTTTGTTGTTGTTCTCATTTAATGGGTACTTTTTTTCTAGGCACATTTAAATAAAATAAAATAATATTTTGTAGGTAGGATTCAAATGAATGACAATTGTACTTTTTCTTTCACAATTATTTGAGTGTTAAAGTTAAAATAAAATAATATAATATTTTGTACAATTCAAATTTGATGGCATTTGTTTTTTTTTTTTTCACAATTTTTTTAAGGGTTAAACTTAAATATAAGTTTTGTTTTTATATTACAAATTTTGAGTGTTAACCTTAAATATAAGTTTGAGTGTTTTACAATGTATAATCTAAATGTTTTATGAAATTGGGTTTTTTTAAGATCATTCAAAATAATGTGAAGAGATATTGGTTATTTTTACAATGTATAATCTAAATGTTTTATGAAATTGGGTTTTTTTAAGATCATTCAAAATAATGTGAAGAGATATTGGTTATTATACCTGCCGCTTGGTGGTATATAGTATTGGATATGCTATTGATTGTCTATTAGTTGGGGTTTGACCAAAATAGTTTTGAGCGTTTTTAAAGGTATAACATTACAATTTGATTTTTTAAATTTTTTTAAAACATTTTTATAAATTGTGATTAATTGTACAAATGCATCTCTTATTGCCACGGCTGCGTAATGATCATCAATGCCTTGCTGCGTATTGATCATCAATGGCTGCAGAAGGATCTTCAACGTCCTTTAATGAGATGAGGCTCAACGTCCTTTAATGAGATGACGCTTGCCTGCCATTTTCAACAAATAAATTTGTTATTCATCTCGACACATGCGGTGGATTCAATACATCTATTGTTTTATTTATTATACCTACATAGCGATATGTATATGCTGCTATACAACCTTATTTTAACTTGAATTGTCATTGATAAAAGTCAACTAATGCAAAAGCTACCTCACGAAGCTAAGCAATCGATGTATTTGATACCTGATTAGAAATGTGGATTGATACTTGTTGGACTCGAATAAATGTGGATTGTTGGGCTATTATTGTAATACATGTACAAGCTTAATAAAAAAATTAGAAAGAAAATCAATAGTGAGTCATATCCAAAATCTTATAGCCATGTATAAGACTAAGTCATGAAAACATAAAGAATAAATCCCATGATGACAACGAAACCTCGATTTATATAATAATAAAGGTTTCAATATATGCATCCTCTATTTACATATATTATTTATTATGATAAAGCTTAATAAAAAATTAGAAAGAAAATCAATAGTGAGTCATATCCAAAATCTTATAGCCATGTATAAGACTAAGTCATGAAAACATAAAGAATAAATCCCATGATGACAACGAAACCTCGATTTATATAATAATAAAGGTTTCAATATATGCATCCTCTATTTACATATATTATTTATTATGATAAATACATATAGATTTACAAATTTTATGAGATTTGTATTACAATAAAGGTTTCAATATGTATGCATATTTGTATTAGTATTAGGAGATTTTATTATGATAAATTT
Source organism: Picea sitchensis (assembly GCA_010110895.2). NCBI lineage: Eukaryota > Viridiplantae > Streptophyta > Pinopsida > Pinales > Pinaceae > Picea > Picea sitchensis. The sequence goes on from SNQJ01S0020675.1 coordinate 75,391, forward strand.
TGTGGAGATATGTATGTATTTATTATTGAGAATGATAAATGTTTGTATATGTGGATTATGTATTAACATTCAAATATATAGGAATTACATATTTTTACATAAGATATGTATTTATTAATATAAATCTATTTAAAACAATATTTTTTTTATATGAAAATTATGTATTTAAAATTATTAATAAAATAATTATGCTAAGATTAAGTCAAAATCTTAGATTATATATATTTTTTTAATTTAAATTTTAATGGTTTTTTTAATTTCACAATTTCATATAAGAAAGGGTATATTTTCACTTTAGTGTTTTTAACCAATCTAAAATAAAATTAACAAATATCAAATATTCAAAAAAATAATTTAAAATTTCAAAATATTCAATTTTATACATAAATATCACAAAACATTTTAAAAATGTATACTGGTAAATAGAAAGTGAAATCGGTTTGACCACTAACTAATACCTGGGCTAGTAATAAAGTATATATTTTATGTGATATTTTTGACGGGAATGAAATTAGATATTATGATAATTAGATTTAGTATTGTAATTGTAAAATTTAAAATATGGATTTGGTTTATTCAATTATTCTATTTTTATTTTATTAATTATAATCAAGAATAAGTTGTCTTGTTGATTTTACCATTAATCATTTGTTTTTTTTGTCCATATCATTTGGTTTCTCAATTTGGTTGTACATCTTACTCTATCATCTTGAAACATTAATTCCTAGTGTTTGATATGTAAAATTACCACTCCCTGGAATGTTAGTGTGATGTATAGTACATGAAAGTAAAGTGTTGCTTAATTTATATCTACATATCTAGTATAATTTTTTCTTTATCAACTCCTTAGGTTTTTCTCATTTTTTTTGTTTCACATCTCAACTAGTGTGAGTTGATTCTTAGTTGTGGTATTACTTATTTTTCATGTTATAGATGTGAGTCATAAAGTAGTTTTGTAGTTTCAACTCCTCTTCTATGTAGAAGTTGTCTATGCCATATTGTTGTTTTCTTTGGGAAAATTTTCTTTATTTTCCCTTCTTGTATATGACTTTTCAGTGCCATTTTATTCATTGAGCATATTTATTTTTGTTTATATCTCGCCCTTCAAACCAATTTCTAAACTATCTATTCCATGTTTTCTTCCTCCTTTTTAGCTCATCTTGTGTAATTTTAACTGAAATATTGTCATCATCCATGGTTACAATTTTATGTCTATATTGAATCAATTTTCTCAGTGCCTCTAATTCTATTGGGTATAGTCTTCTTTCAACCATGAGTATGTAGTAAAACATGTTGTTTTTTACTCTTAAACAACTTGTTATTAAGTGTCTTTGAACTCATTCGATCCGGTTCATTCTATTTCTAGATATACTTGGTCTATGTACTTGACATCCTTAAAGGAGTATCAGAGTTATGGGCATTTGAAAGAGGAAGCACAATATTTTCCAACTCCAAGCTTATGTTGTCCTATGTCTATTTTGTAACAAGGATAACTCTTTCCAACCTTCCTGCCACATTTTGATCATGCATGCGTCCCACCTTAAATTCTCATTGAAATCTTTATCTGGATTGGATCATTACATTATTTTTCATCTATCCCGATGCTTTTAGAGTGGAAAAATTGGAGGAATCAACTTGCACGACCATTTTAGTGGAAGGCCCCAGTTTGGAAAATTGGGGTTTGGAACCTTTCGAATCCATTTTAAGGCATTAAACAACATTTTTTGGGGTTCTGGTGTCCAAAACTTAAGCCCACTCCCTTGACGGTGTTCTACACTTCGATACCTTTCTAATGGTGCAGATCGTGCGTCAATCAAAGTTCGTATACAAAAGTTATGCCTCCTGCAAGTTGACCTATTATGTTGACCACCATGGTACGAGAGGATGCCACATCAACCCCCATTACTCATGCATACGAGTTTAACCATATGAGGAATTTCAAGAAGATTCTAGAAGGTTCAAAACCCTACCACAATTGAGGGTTGAGGAAGTAAAAAATCTACCCCTCGATGACTATCGAGCTATGTTAAATACTGGGCCACTAGGTGGAGAAGGGGTTCTGTTGGATTACTGAGAGGGGGGGTGAATCAATAATAGCGTAATTATAATCCTTTTTCTCCAAATAATCCAAGTGTTATATCAATGTAGAATTATTATCCAATAATGA
>SNQJ01S0020675.1:78766-100228 GCA_010110895.2 Picea sitchensis
ATCCTTCCTTGAATTCCAACCTTCTTTTCTTCACTTTCCTCAAAAATTTGGCTTAGATATCCTTTGTTTACCTCAGACACCTATAGGTATTGAATATTCTCAAGTGTGTCTTAAATGAGAGAGCCTTGCCTCTTATTTATACTCTCCAAGTAGCTTCCTTAAAAACATCTTCTAGGTCACTTTGCCCACTTTCCTTATTTCAGGGTTAACCCACTTCTAATTTCTATATTAAATTTATTATTGAATTAATTTATTTTTTATTCATTTTGAATTATAGTGCACTCATCACTTCACTTTATTATTTACCTTTTAAAATATCTTAAACCACTTTGACTACTTTGACCTTTTGGGGCATCTAGATGACATATGAGGGTCCTCCAACTTCGCAAGGCCATAACTCTCAAACTGTGAGGAGTTATGTGACATTCCACATACCATCAAAAATGGAATGACATGTACTATCCATATAGAATAATATTACCTGAAAATATATAAAAAATCATACTATTATCCATCAAACAAACTTGGGTCCATTACCCAAACTTGGGTTCTCCAACTTCTCATGGCCATAACTCTCTAACCGTGAGGAGTTATGTGACGTTCCACATAACACCAGAAATGGAGTGGCAAACACTATCCGTCTAGGATATTTTCACTGATGAATTCACTGGTGTTCATCTCATTATTCCACAAATAAGCATGGGTTCTCTAACCATACTTCTAGGATAACTCAATCCGCAAAGTGTATTCCTGTGAGGGCTTTCACCATAAGGGAACCACTTTGGAGTTCATCCATTTCTACTTATTATCAACCATGGCAAGACAATAATGAGTCATATTTACATCGAACAATCTTGGGTCCATTACCCAACCTTTGTGCTACGGGGCTTTCTTCAAGGGTTGACATCAATGACAACCAATCTTAATCAACATGTTCCATTCTATGTTATTGTATTTTGTTCCATAGCAGAGTAGAACAATTGGGAGTGGGAAATGAGAGAGCATAACAGAGGGGGTTAATGTTATGTAGCAGTGTAACGGGTCATAGGTCTCAAGTAACTCCATAGAGAGTGTCTTCTCCTTTGTACTTGCATTATTTCCATACAAGAGAAAAGAGAATTGAGCAACCTCACCTTCTAGCTGAGTTTTGTCCAGTAAGGGTTTCCCAAAACAAATATTTGTGTTATCTTATGGATGGTGTGTGATTGTATTTTTTTGTTCTCTATTTTCTGCATTTTATCTACTTCATGCATAAGCATAAAATCAATAACTAAATATTCTGGAATCTAAAGGAATTTAACATTCTTAGTGTAGATTTCAGATTTATTTATCAGATCTATTAGCACGAACTGTTCCGGTGGAATATCCACAATAGTTTATAGATCAAATTTAGTTCCAAAATGTTCATAGTTTTGGGTTATATTTAGTGGCTTACCTTCAACATTAATTTGTAGTTCTTTTGTTCTACTTTCAGCAAAAATATTACTCTCTTAGTTTTGTCCATATTAACATTTATCCCAACCTTATGCAAAAATCTTATAAATAATGTTATATTTAATTTACTTAGCTTATATATTTTGAACTTATATATTTTGAAGATTTCATAAACACCTATAAGAAAAAGTAACTTATCATGTTAATTAATTTTAATTTATATGTTTGTTGGACTAACCGCCGCACCTCTCGTGAACTAGGGGTGTTGGACTAACTGCCACACCTCTCATGGACTAACCACCATGCTGGGAACATGGGACTAACCGCCCACTCAAGGTGATGTTGCTGATTTGGAATGAGTGGGTGGTTAGTCCCATGTTCCCAGTATGGCGGTTATCCATGAGAGGTGCGACGGTTAGTCCGAGTTAGTCCCATGTTCTCAAAGATGAGTGGCTATCCATGAGGTGTGACAAAGAAGTTCATCTTCCTTTGTTCATCGAGAGAAAGAAGTTCAATTCTTCGATTGAATCTCGAGGAATCTGAACATGGTATCAAAGCCTTGGCCCAGGTTCAATTCCATCGAGTTACATCAGAGGGGGGGTGTTGGACTAACCACCACACCTCTCGTGAACTAGGGGTGTTGGACTAACCACTGCACCTCTCATGGACTAACCGCCATGCTGGGAACATGGGACTAACCGCCCACTCAAGGTGATGTTGCTGATTTGGAAGTTTACTAACACCTGCGGGTTTTGGTGTAATGGAAAATCTTAGCAATGTTTAATTTGTATATTTGAGAAACTTTATATATATATATATAAATTTTCCAAGGAAAAAAAAACGTAAATTTATTTTAGCAAATGTGAACAAAATTACATTCTCTAGATACACTGTGCAAGCGTATTTCTGATCATCTGATGTGTTTGTTATCTGTATGCTACTGATGTAGCCCTTTCTATTCCTATCATCCTAAGAAAAAACTGTTGTAACACAATATAAAAAAACATATAGTTTTTTACATCTCACAAAAATAAATTATGCTTATTCTTCGAAACATTTGTAGAAGAGCAGAGTGTGAATTTGACTTTTCTGACAACTGTGATCATTCCATAAAGGCTTGGTTTAAATATTCTAGCTGATGACCATTTTGCACTTCAGTTACTTTCCATTGGCCCATATCCAATTGAATCCCCTTTTTCGACCTCGTGTCCGCCTCCTTGTTCCTTTCCATGTAAACATGACGGCATGTGAAAGTATCAAGAGAGATCTGCAATGATTTGATGTCCTCTAAAATGTTAGCAAGTCTAGTGTTTGTACATCTTTGACTTTAATCCAATTTATGACGTTCACGGAGTCTCCAAAGACTGCAAGAGAATGACATTCTTTTTCAATAGCAAAAGCAATGAGTAGTTTAAGGCTCATCAATTCTGCATAATCGTTTGTTCCCATCCCTAGCCCGAAGGTCAAAGAAAAATGATGTGAATCTGATAGAAAGAAGATCCCTCCTCCCCCACATCTATTATTTTGAGAAGCTCCATCAAAATATTCCCATGGTCTTGTTTTGTCAATATCTCCCCCCTAGATCTGTCTTACTTTAAATCTTCCAATAGATTGAGGGAAGGAGGAAAGGATGGCAAGGCTTTGAGTAGCTGAAATATTTGGGACGATAGAAATTTATTTAAAAATGTTGGTGTTTCGAGCTATCAAAACCTGCCAGATTACCATCAAAGGTAATTCTTTGAAGCCCTTATATTCTTTGGCCAAACACCATTCCTGCCAAGCCTGCTCCAACGATTGCCCAAGCCATCTACACCGAGTACCCAAAAATCTCGAGCATTTATTCCAGACTTCTTTGATGAACGAGAATTTTAAGAATAAATGTAGGGTTGATTCCCCTGCAGATTTACAAAGATAGCACTATCCTGTATCATGATTGTTTCTCTTCTGGAGAATGTACCAGGTCAACACCTTGTTTGAAAAAAAGTTCCACATGAATAATCTTGTCTTGGCCGGACATTTAAGCTTCCAAAGTTTTTTCCACCACCAAACAGGCTCTCTTTGAAACTATTCTAAATTTAGTCGGGTGTATCTGTCCTTAGGAGTATAGATTCCGATGGATCTGAATCCCAAATAAGTTCATCCTCACGATTACTGAGCCTTATTTGTGATATCTTAATTTTTGTTAGATATCTGTCCATTTCTGGGATATTCACATATTCTAAACCCAACGACCATACTAATTTCCACCCTTGGGACTAGAGAGTTGATAGTCTCGGCTCTGCAAGTTGATTGAGAGTGTTGTATCCACGAAGTCTCAAATGATTTACAATGTGTTTGGGAAGAATGTGTTGTCTTTCACATCCTAGCCAAGGATCTGTTCCCAATCTAACCCGCTACCTGTTTCCTATCCTCCAGGCCAAGCCTTCTCCAATGATTGGAAATTAGTTAGTAACCGCCTTCCAGATCACCGAAGCTCCTTTCAAAGATTTATTTGGATTCTTGACCTAGGATTCCAAAGAATCTGGGTCAATATATTTTTGTAAAACCACCCTGGTCCAGAGGCTAGAGGATTTTAGGTGTCGCCACCCACATTTTTCCACTGGTGCTTTGGAAAAGAGAAAAATATTTTTCATCCCCAACCTCCTAGAGCCTTAGGAGCAACAATCGTTTCCCATTGAACCCAAGGAGTCACATGAGAGTCTTTCTTGCCACTCCAAAGAAACCTGAAACAAAATTTTCTTGCAACTTCCAAAAATCCTTTCAAGGTCCAAGAAAGTGACATACAATAAACTGGAATAGCTTCCAAGACAGATTTGACTAACACTAGTCTTCCTGCTTGTGAAAGCCATAAGTGGCTCCATAACTGTAGTCTTTTTTCTATCTTCTTCATAATCCATAACCAATATTCCTTCATGTAGTCAGAAGCCCAGATATTTCAAGCCATCGTCACGCATTTTTTCCCCAAAAGGAAAATTCTGCGTGAAAAAAATTCACTCTTCTTCTTTGAGAAGATTTGTGGAGAGGGACGTTTTTTCTTCATTTATTACCATACCTGTTGTTTTGGAAAAAAGACATAGGATGTTTTTTAGAGTCTCTACATCCCTTCTTGAGCCCATATTGAAGATCAACACATCGTCGACAAAAACGAGATGCATAATCTGGAGCGTCTGTGAAATTTTGATCCCAGAAAAAAATGCCTTGTATTCTTGCCTCCAAAATTGCTCTATTGAGTCCTTCCACAATTAAGAGAAAAAGCCGAGGAAAAAGTGGGAAACCCTACCTTAATCCTCTTTCATAATGAAAAAAGTGTGAAGTTGATCCATTAATAAGAACTGCAAAGGATACCGTTGAGATACATCTCATGATCCACCTAATAAAAGGAACCGCAAAGTTAAGGTGAGTTAGTAGAAACCGAATATAGAGCCAACTTGATTTGTCATATGCTTTGGAAAGATCAATTTTTAGCACCAAATCCTTCTTCTTCCTGGATTTAATGTTGTGTAAACCTTCTTGTGATACTCCTATCGCTTCATGTATTTGCCTGCCTTCTAGGAATCGAAACTATTCATTCAAGATTATTTTTGAGAGAGTCCTCTTCACCCTTCTGGCTATAATTTTTGAAACGATTTTGTAGATGCAGTTACAAAGAAAGATTGGTTGAAATTCATCCAAAGAAATAAGATTATCATGTTTTGGAATCGGGGCTATGAAAGTGGAGTTTAGACTTGCAGGTATTTGCCCAGATGATCCGATGTCCTCTACCAATTTAAGGATGCCCTGTCCCAGTATATTGTACAATCCCAAGAAAAAATCAATAGTCCATCCATCACGACCTGGACTTTTGTCTGTTTGAAAACTATGTAGAAATTATTTTAATTCTTCTTCATAAACTTCTTCCATCAAAATTCTGTTGTCTTCTTCATCAACAAATCTTGGAAAGATACGGTCCATCCTAACCACTTCTTCAATTGTAGAGTGATTCTCAGTTCTAAAGAGTTCCTGAAAATGGTTTTTCCCTAGTCTTGCCATCCCCTCAAAGGAGTTCTCCAAATTCCCTTTCTGATATCTCAGGTGCCAAATGGTATTAGTACATCTCCTACCTTTAGAAAAATCTTGGAAGAACTTTGTATTCTCATCCCCACCCTCCAACCAAATAACTATGTTTTTTATCCTCCAAGATTCTTCCTTTTCCTTAAGAAGTTTGTTCCTCCTCTCTTCCAGGTGAAGAAGTGAAACCTTGGACTCAAAAGTTTCATAACCCCCTCTTTCCTCCTCAGATATCCTTTGCAGGACAATCTCTATATCTTTCAGTTCCTGATCCTCAGTTTGCCTTTTCTAAAAGGCCCAAATCTTGACTTTCTCCTTTATCCTTTTTAAGTTGTTTGCAAAATGAAAAGTTGTCGATCGAGGACTATCCTGGAGGAAAGGGACCCAACTTTCCTTAATAAGATTGATGAAAGTTTCATCATTCAACTAGGTCTTGTTGAATTTGAATGGGCTAGCTGACTTTTGAGGGCTCTGTTTGATTTCAAAGAAAATCAGAGAGTGATCATAAATTCCCCCACAACCGATCCACTATTTCATTATCATTTGCCTCTCCATTAATGAGTCTACTACCAGAAAATGATCCAATAGTTTTGCTACTCGGTCCTCCCCCACCCTGTTGTTCCTCTAAGTGGGCTTAAGTCTGGTGGTATCAACATCAATGAGTTTGCAATCAGACAGTTTTTGAATGAAGTACCTCATAAGGGGTTTAGCTCTTTCATAAGGAACCCAAACTTCTTATTGTCCCAGGGATAAACTCAAATCTCCTCCTAAAATGACCATATTGTCCTTCATAAAAGACTTGCTAAAAAGGTTGTCCCAGAAAGGGGTTCTATTCTGCTAAGGACCATAGATATTGAGAATTTGGAACTCTTCTCCTAGTTTTGGCACTGAGATAGAGATACCTAGTCTTGACTACACACCCCAACAATTTGTAACCTTCACAGTGTGTGTGTTCCACCCTAGAGCCAAACCCCTAGATCTTCCTTTAACATCCAAAGTTACAAACTGCCAACTTGGGAATAAATTTTCCAAGCGAGATTGTACTTCCTCTCCTTCCAGGCAAAATGATCCCAGTCAATCATCGCTTTTAGGGAAAAAGTTCTTCCACTTGCTCTTCGTACAAGGGTTTAATTTGCCATTTGAATCACCTGGTTGAACCCCACGCCTTCACCAAGAACAAGACTCCTTAAATTACTTTTGGATTTTAAACTTTTCCGCTTACGGATCTGCCAAACACCCGTCTTCCGCCCTTGTCCAGTTTCTGTTGTTCCATCATTATATCCCGGAGATCCCGAAACCCTAAGGAGCGAGCCATTGTTCTCCTTTTTCCAACTACATCCAGAGTGCTCTTCTACATCTAAGAAGGTCGAAATGAAACCTAAAGTAGAAAGATTCGTGATGGACACATTCTGTTCGGGCAGGGGCCAGGGAGAAAGGCCCTCCAAAGTCCCTGGATTTGTTCCCACCTCTGGGAGGCCTAAGTTCCCTACTAACCTTTCTGCATGCCCTAAACACTCATGTAAGGAAAAGGGTGATGAAATAAGGAAATCTTTTGTCGTCTGAGCATTCTAATCGCCTACAAAATCCTCTTAGGGTCTATGGGGGAAGAAAGACCTTGCCTGTGTGTGTGGAGTCCTTGTTGGCCAAAGATTTGTGAAAGCCCTTGTTTCTACCTCAATACCAACCTCAAACTCAGAAGGTGGAAAAGAAGGCAAAGTAATGGAGTTACCTTAGAAAGAGGATACACCCCCTTCCATAATCAGGATTTGTTGAGTCAGAACTCCTGTCTCTCCAAGCCCAACAACCTGACCCTCACAACCTCCACCTGTCACCGCCCAAATTTTGCTCTCGTCGAGTTGGTCTATGGAAAAAGCCACTTGCTCTTCCCATTCCATGTTGGCCTCCTATAGCCTTACCCTTTCACCGTAACCTCGCCGATCAGAACACTCTCCTTCGCAGTTTATTCCCACCTCCCCGCACCCTAGCCACAGACCTAACCCTAGCCGCCTTCCTTTTATAAATATATGTACACCATAAACTATATATATATATATATATATATATATATAATATGATGTTACACATAAAGATGATGGTTGTTAATTAAGTTTAATTCAGGTGGTTATGTGGTATCGTATTATTGTCTCACTAAATGGCATGATAAAATTTTGAATTTTTACAAAATTAAATTTACCTTGAGCATCATCTTTATAGAGTTTTAATGGATACTAATAAAGGATCAATAACCATAATGAGAATTTGGTATAACATTAATCATGATGTTATACATAAAGATGATGGTTGTTAATTAAGTTTAATTCAAGTGGTTATGTGGTATAGTATTATTGTCTCACTAAATGGCAGGATAAAAGTTTGAATTTTTACAAAATTCAATTTACCTTGAGCATCATCTTTATAGAGTTTTAATGGATACTAACAAAGGATTAATAACCATAATGGGGATTTGGTGGATAACGCAATATTAATTTTACACATGAAAATTTCTTTAGTTAATCATTTCAATAATTCACCATTAAATTATTCTTAAGTATTTAAGAAATAAATAAATAAATTAAAGATAAATTATAATATTTATATATTTTTAAATATATTAATTACTAAAAATTAAAATTAAAATTGAGGATTAATCATAATATTATATATTTTTAAATATATTAATTAGTAAGAAGATAAATGATTCTTTGGTGTACAAAGTGGATGAGGAAAATATATGTCTTGCCTTTTTAAATTTATCAATAATCCATTTTATCCTCGAAAAAGGTGGATAGTGGTGTATAAAGGGTGACCAACATCCACCTTGTTACACACTATTGAATGTTGTAGCGGGTGGTGTATAGGTCATCAGATCTAAATTGTTTTCATATTCGACGACCTATACACCACTCATCACAACATTGAATGTTGCGTAGCAAGGTGGATATTGCTCACATTGTACAAAGTATGTATAGTATTATGCAATGAGATTGCATGGAGGGGATGGTGGTGTACACAATATGTAGAGTATTCTGTAATGAGATTGCATTCCATGATTAGTTATATTTGACTATGAAGTTGTGCAAGTGGAATCCAAGTTGAGTGTATTCTTGGTTTATTTTGATAAGTTCAATTTTAGTTGGTCTTAGGTTTTAAATTTTTTAGGTAGAATATTTCATAAATTATAGATTAAATGCAATTTAGTTTTTGTTAACATGATTTAGTTTAATTTGGAGCTTTATTTAAATGTTATAAGACTAACGACATAAACTATGTCAAATTGTAGTTAACCAACTAGAAACGATGAAGGTTTTTTAAATCAAAGATTTCATTCTACAATAGTTTATCTAAGTCGAGTTCTTTTCTATAATCTCCTTGTCGTAAGATGTAATCTTACTTTCAAGCTCTTCACCTTGTTATCAACCTACCCACAAGTTTTACAATTGATATTTCAACATCATCCACTTTACCCGAGATTGGAGTTTTCTCTAAACTAAACTTAATCAATCTCAATAAAAAGTATTAATAAAACATAGATAAATTGCACCTCAATTTATGTGTAACTAACCTCAATCTAGTCCAAAGCCCCATTTTAAAGGTGTAAAGCTATTAATTCAAGCCATATCAAAATGTAATTACCAAATAAGAAACAATTTTGTCTCATACTCCAAGAGAGGTAAACACAACGCACTCTAATAAATATTTATATGTGTAATTGTACTTTCATTTTTTTAAAAATTTAAAAAATAATGTTAATTGAAAACCAAAACATTAAAAATTTAAAATAAAACCTATATAAATTAAAAATAAATAAATATAATTTTATTAAAACAATTGAAAAATTAAAAATAAATAAATATAAAATTTTAAAATAAAATCTATATAAATTAAAAATAAATAAATATAAATTTATTAAACCAACTTGTGAAATGTTTAAAAAAAAACACAAAAGGAATGGCAATGATACAAATGACTCAAAGATCAATCTCCGTTAAGATGAGGCAGCGTGAACAAAATTGTCGAGATCTTAAGAAAGATGTGCATTTGGGTTGCCTTTCCTTAACTTAAGTCAATAAGAAATATGCCTAACTTAACCATTGATACCACAAACCCTAAACATTATAAAGGTGTTTATCCCATTCATGTGTTTATCCTATTCATTGTGGTGAAAACGTATATATCGAGATAAATAAATAAGTTGTTTAATTCAAATAGGAAAAAAAGTGATATAAATATATTTTATAATTATATATATATATATATATAATATTTTGGTGTTCATAGACGTTTAACCATGAAAAATGGGTTTGATGTGGGCAAGGGTTGGAAATAGTGGTCCAGGGCTCGACGACAGAACTCCACAAAGACATCAAGAAAGGGCTCGACGACAGAACTCCACAAAGACATCAAGAAAGGTCCTTGATGGCAAGGGCTCGACGACAGAACTCCACAAAGACATCAAGAAAGGGCTCGACGACAGAACTCCACAAAGACATCAAGAAAGGTCCTTGATGGCAAGATAACATTGCAACAAGGGTTGGATAATTGTCATTTGAACCACAACACGTTGTCGTATATGAGGAAGTAATGCGGTTGAAATGTAGCAAATAATAAGTTATGGTTGTCTTTAACCATAAAGCAAAGGAGAGAAGTTGCAATGTGAGAGAAAATGCGAAATTGGGGTTTGCTTATAAAGCTCTAGGTGGGAGGTTTGACGCTCATGAAATCACAAGTGACAACTCCATATGTTTTGTTAGACATAGAGTATTCTATTAGTAGAATGAAATTGGAGCAAGGATAATGAATTTAATTATCAATTCAAGGATATGATAAGTGTTATATTATAACACATGTGTTATAATATTAAAATATCAAGGATATAACATGTGTTATATGATAACACATATCATATGTGTTATATGATAACACATATCATATGTGTTATAATATTAAAATATTAAGTAATTTTTATAAGTATTGAAGTTCAATATTTGTTGTATTTGTATATTGAATAATGTAGTAATAATGGAGTTTACAACAAACTCATATATTAAATTGACCATAACATTCTTTATAAATGTGTGTATATCTTTTATTAAATCATCCTCTGTAACATCAAGGACTTTTGGATCAATTGTTGATTGATTGTCGAATACATATGAGTTGTATCCTCCTTTCCTTTAACAATGAAAAGGGGATTTTTATAAACAAATTGAAATTTTGGCGTTCGATCATATCATACTAAATTTATTAAGGGGATTTTAATCATGGTAGGCAAAGTTATTATGGCAAAAAAAGTTTCGCCATATTATCATTGAACATAGTTGGTATAGTAGCATGTTTCATTTATATAAGTGTCTTGCAGGATAAATAAATCTATTATGCTATGTGCATAGTCTCATTAGAAGCATGGGAATTATTTTGGTGGTCTCATGTTCAAATTCGTTTCAACATTTGTGTTTGAGATTGCCATAACAATGGAGAATGCAACGACAACTACCCAAGTTAGTACCGAAAATAATAGCGAAGATGATGCCACAAGAATTTTTTAACAATTCGTTTGATATCACATATGTGAAATGAGAGTTATTACAGTGTAGACATGTTCATGTTGAAGCCAATGTTATTCCCTTGAATGTCTTAACGACTTCAAAAAAGGATAACTTAGTCGTCCTAACTATAAAATGGAGCTAACTACAAAATGGAGCTTGTGATGTAGTGAAAGAAAAACCCAAGAAATAGAGCTTGTGAAGCACAACCCTTGTACTATTTGCAAGATTCATGTAAGCATCCTCTTTAGTTGTTAAGTTTGATTCAAAATTCCACTTGAAATCAATTAGCATTATTTATGTGCTCAGTCTTGCCCAAAGTCTAAATGCGCACTCAACTTGTAATATGTCAATGTTCCTTTACTTGTCACTTGTTGGTGTTACTTGTGACGAGTTGGTCTTATTTCTTGTTTCCTAGCACAAGTTTTCTTAGACGATGACATTATTCCTCATTCTAGGCATGACCTTTTACATGTTGATGCTATTTTTTTGTTGTAGTGCTAAACTATTAATTTTAAATTGGTGAAGGACACTAGAAATATGTTTGAAAATTTTCCATGTATTGGTAACTTGTTAGTTTAAAATGTGAATGTTGGAGGTAGTATGGTAACATTTTTACTTCCTATATTATTGATATCTTAATTTTAAATGCAGGTGCACTTGGAAATATGTCATTGTTATTTAAATGCTTAGACCTAGCTCATCCTTTCATGATTTTAGGCAATGATGTTACTACAATCCAGAAGATTACAAAGGCATTATTAAGGATCAATTGAAAAATAAGAAGCATATGAATAAAGAGGAGGAAGAGAGGATGTCAAACATAATACATTGTCAAAATATTTCATGATAGACTAGTTGCACCTATAAGTCATCATTTACGTCGAGTCTCAATGTCACATGGACAAACATGGTTTGCCTTTCCATGGTCATGTTGATCCTACATCCACACTCCAATAATGACATCACTGTGTACACTTATAAAAATAATACAAGACACTGGGAAGGACCTCTCATTTTAGTTTATGTTTCTTTGACCAAGACACACATTAAGCATTAGGAGATGCTTGTTGGACAAAAAAATCATGAGAATTTACTCATAACAGGAAGGGATGCATTCCTATAAAAAAGAGAAATCCCAAACAAATATATTGATGACCACAAAACCAAATTCATGAGGATGACTCCCTCAATGTCCAATATTGGGTGGAAACAAACGAGGTGGATGTGTTCCTATTAAATCGAGAGTCATTCACACTATGAATAATGATGAAACAACAAGTGGAGCAGATTGTTAGGCACACACACTACAATATCCTTGTAATGGATTTGACCTTTTGTACCAACAAATATAAGGCATTTTGGTTTCATGTGGCCTTATTTACCAGGTTAACTTTGTTCTTTACTAATATGAGTTCATGAAATTTTGGTTTCTAGTGACCTTATTTTTTAGGCAAGCATGATTATTCTATAACGTGAACATAAAACTTTGGCTTGTAGTGGTAGTATTTACCAGGTCAATAATATTTTTCTCTAATATAAATTCATGAAATTACGTGCCATGGGACTATCCTTTGTACCACATTATTTCTTTCAACACACATCAAAATGACATTCTTATGCTTGAGTCATATCAAACAATGCAATGCAAGAAACAAATTCTGAGGTGGTTGTGTGCATTTCACCAATGTGATTTGTCTTCCTCAGCCACATGGAAACCTTCATCCTTTGTTGTTGATGACATGCTTGCATAGATCCAAATGGGGTGCTAAGTCCACTTAATTCTTTTTCTTCCCTCATTTCATTGTGTACCTATTTCTAGTGCTATTTCATTTAAATATTGTTCATCCACGAACCATGATGTTTTATATTATCTAATATTTCTCTGTATCTAGCATGTGCATCGATGTTGGCTAATGAAAGTGGCCAAGTATGCTAGTGACACTAAAAGAGAGATATATATGTTCAAGTTCCTAGGGAGCATAATGCATTTTTCATTATCAATTGAGGATGCCATGAACACATGCATGAGTTCTATCAAAAAGTATCTAAGCAAATTGATATCATAAAACATTTCAAATATCAAGGGGAGCCACAATTGAGTGAATAAATCCGTCATATTGATTTAACTAATGTATTTATTTATATATAGCTGTAAGAATTATTCGAATATGTTATCCAAAATATTGTAAGTATGTGGATCAAAGCATGTCGAGATTCCAACATTCAAACTCGAAACAAATACTCTCATTGAGTCCTACCATAACCACATCAAGCAGTAGTTCCTTATAGATGCAAGTGTTCAATGTTAGTTCCTTCTGTGATGACACTATATTAAATCTGAAAAAATAATCTATCAATATCAACATTAGGTAAAACATAAATAATAATATGATGTGTTAATTTTGTTTTTATAGGAAATGTAAAAAAATATCATTGATTTAAGGTTGGGGTTATTGCATGTTTGTAGTGCATCTTCTCACCAAATGAATTGGCCTATCGCAAAAGTTATTGTACAAATACACTCCTACTATTTGTTTTTTGTGTTTATGATAGATTTTTTTTTTCTCATAAATTTGTGGTAGACCACATACAAAAGACCGTGTGCAAGAGTGCACTTAACACCTTGGATATAAATGTCCTTTATGATCTTACCCACCCAGATAATGTAAACATCAAATTACAATTTGGACAACCATATACATTTTACAATGTGTAAACCTAGACCAAAGATGGCCTTTTGTGAATGCATGGAGTGAAGAGGAAAAATATATGTAAACATGTTGTGAATGCATATATGTATATTAAGGGTGCATCCCATTCCATTCCTCCTAGCGTGTCACTCATTGCTCATGTAGCAAGTCTAGATTTATTGCTTGATTCTGTAGTATTGTTGACATTATTACACAACTCCAACAATTTTGGAGATGAGTGCAACGCCACACCTAGTAGCAAAGTGGATGACTAAGAAAACCATGGTCTCACATATGAACATAACGAGTAGTGGGCTATGTGAACATAACGAGTAGTGGGCGATTAAGGAATTCAAGAAGGTTATTGATCACTCCATTGCTATGAAAAGAGACAAACGCGTGTTTTAGTTAGCAATGGTATGGATAATAACAACAATGAAGCATTTGATGGATATTTCAACTCATGGATTGCAACATTTAAGGATAATGAAAAGGGATTATGTCGGTACTCAACATTCTTGTAAGCACCTAAGGAGTTTAATTAAAACATGTTTCAAAAGGTCTAAAAAATGCTAGACACATGCATGGCTATGATTTCTTTAGCTTTAGACACGTGGCAAAGCTACACCATAGATGTGACATGGTATACAAAATAAGTGACCCAATCGAATACCACTTCCCAGAAACATACATTAGGAAATGCCCTCGACACTGCATTATCTCTCCTGTGCTCACTACTAATCTCGGTGTTCTTTCCCTCAATATATTATATTGTCATTTCTTTATGTAATTATATACTCGTAAATCGAATATAAATGGTTTCTGCTACTATTAATCTAACTGTTATTTATAGATAGATAAGGATAAGGTCGTACTCACTTCCATTCATCCGAATGTTTGGATTCCACGAATAATGAACCAAATAAATTATGAAAATAATTGTTCAATAATAATAGTGTTATCATCTAATTGATGTTTGGATTACAAGACGAACGAATGATTTTTTTGAAATAATAGTTTAATAATAAGAATGTTATCAAATTGTTTCAAAGATTTAGTCAAAGGTTTGATTTAATAGAATCTTTTGTTGCCTAAGTTTGTTTGAGTTTGTCTTGAATCACCAAGTAAGTTATTGGTGTATGGATGGATTAGTTTATAAAGAAAATTGCTTATTATCATGTTGAGAATGATTTAATATGGTTTTGAGCATAAAGTGTAAATTGAAAGAGATTGATTTAAGAGTGTCTGATAGAGTTATGTTATCTTATTTCATTATGTTGTGAAAGTATTGAAATGCAACATTATGCTTTTTACATTTTAAGAATGCAAGACATAAAATGAAGCATATTGAAGCACATCAAAAGATAAAAAGATAAGAGAGAACCAGATGCATAAGAAAAACTATGTTAATTTGTCTAACCCAATTTTGATATATCTAAGGGACTGTTTAGCAAACTTTGATTGTCTTATTGTGGGAGGAAATGCAATTAATAATGTTGGCATCATTCTAGTTGATAAGCAAACACTATTATTTCTTTAGCTAAAGAAAGATGAACTTGGATGATGTACCAATAAATTAAAATGAAACATTCTCCGAAAGTACTAAAATGCAACGTTGTATTCTCTACATTCTAAGAATGTAAAGCAAAACATAAAGCATGTGAAAGCTAACCAAAATATAAGAAAATAAAATAGAACCAAAGGCATAAGAAAAACTTTGTTCATTTCTCTAAACTAAGCACACTTAGGTAGAATTAAAAGGAAAAACAACATAACACATCTTTTATCCTCATGGAAGAAATTGTTACGACCATCGTTATAATTGTAAAAACAATATAATAGTTCATCATAACATCACATAACAATAATAACTCATGTAAGAGAGAGTGTGACGAGCCTTGATATTGTTATCCTTTTATCCAGTTTTTTGGAATCCTTTACATACGTTTCATCCACCTTTCTAGCCTTTACTTACCCTTTTTGTGCTCAACTGACACTTTTGGCATGAGGTACTTATTGGCTTGTATTTTATCATATTTTGTTGACAATTTGATGATAAGTAGAAGAAGTTACGTGCTCTTAACCACCTGCATAAATGTTGCAGAAGTTGTATCATGTTAGGGACCTAACCTCCCTAACTCATGTAGATAGAGTAATATATTTCCATGTAATAAAGGCTGACATTAGTTAATAAGGCCTATTTAATAATTTTGAATAAGTCAATGTAAGAAGACCTAATAGAAGCTTCTGCTTCTAGAAGGATCTTCCTCTAGAATGATCTTTAGAAGATAGAATTAGTATAAATAAGAGTAGGAGACATGATAAGTTTTATCTTGAGAATTACCGCAATAGAGCGTTGCTCTGCTGGAGGTTGCCCCCTCGAAGAGGCAAGTGAACATTGTTTCCTATCAATAAAAAGTATGATTTTGGTGTTGTGGTTTCATATATTGTGTTGTTCTGTAGTTACTCTCTACAATATTTTTGTTTTCCGCTATTATAATATATTTGGTACCTTACAAGTGGTATCAGAGAACTTTCCTTGGCAATAATTGTTGGTTTTTTTTTCTTCAGCGTAGAGACGTGTTCCGACATTTTAAAACTACAGGGATATATCGTTCAACGCATAAATCCACGGTCGAGGAAGCATACACGTAGGAACTACAAGTGGTTCTTAAGACGCACATTGTTGGCCACCCTTGTAACCCCTATTGGCACCCCTTCAAGTGGTAGCACATCAGACAACACTTATATACAGATTGGTCTAGATCTTCTGAAGCCTTCCATAGATAAACTGATCGACTGTTTGACTTCTATAGTGCTGCCGAGAACAACGCTTGGGAAGAGACTCTCTAGTACCTGGGTAATTAGGTAGTACGGCTAAGGGTACGATCTAGACTCCTTAGTTGGTGCCCTGAGATATTGGGTTGAGTGCCACTGTTCGACCTCACATGTATATCAGAGAGAGATAGCACAGGGAAAACCCTTTTCTGTAGGAACCTTGATAAAACCCTAAACCTTGGGACGAAAATAGAAGAAACAAGGAATAAACAAGCTTTTTTGTCATGCAACCTTGCCTCATGCATTCTGGTTGCGAAATCACTACATATTTTTTCTTGTTAGGAATTTGGGCATTTCAACACTACAGTATTATTCAGATCAGAGTATAACTCCGCAAGAGTAAAAAAAAAAAATTGGGGCCTGCCCGCACCCTTATTTGAGACCTATCCCATTGGACTCCTCTTTTCATCCTGATCACAATGATACCTAGATATTATTTTCGGGATTAACTGCGTAGTGTAAGACATTAATATATGACCCATATTCATGAGTATTAGTCGCAACTAACCAATAATTCTCATGATTTGAATAGTCCACATAGCACTCATTGCATCGGGTGATGCTTAGAGGGGTGAATAAATGGGATTGAAACCAACAAAATGAATCGCATAGCATCAATCATCACTTCCGGGGCTTGCACCCGGTAACCAGGACTTCCCAAGTGGTCACCCATCCCAAGACACCTTTGGCTCAAGTGCGCTTAACTGTGGAGTTTTTCCCACAATCAAGCCCACTTAGCTTGCTACCCCATTTGAAAAACCTTAGCAAGTATTGTGCCTTACTCCACAGTTAAGCACGCTTGAGCCAGAGGCGTCTTGGGATGGGTGACCACCTGGGAAGTCTTGGTTACCGGGTGCAAGCCCCAGAAATGATGATTGATGCTATGCGATTCATTTCGTTGGTTTCAATCCCATTTCTTCACCCCTGTGAGCATCACCCGATGCAATGAGTGCTAAGTGGACTATTCAAATCATGAGAATTATTGGTCAGTTGCGACTAATACTCATGAATATGGGTCATATATTAATGACTTACACTATGCAATTAATCCCAAAAATAATATCTAATATCTTGCACTGCGGAAGCCCCTATATGCCACAATGATACCTATCATTTTACAACCTTATTTTTCTTTGGACCCACCTGCCCTTTTCAAACACCTTTATTTCCCACCTCTTCCTGTGTTTTCCCCTAACCATGGCCAACACTCACAACTAAGACCTTGAAAACCACATCGCTACCCACATATAGTCCAAAATGGACTACCTGAAATAGGAATTGAAGAAGGACACCAATTCCCACCTCTCCAACCATCTTGCATCCCACCTTGATTCTCAGATTGACTCATTTGCTAGGTGCCAATTCCTGGAATCCATTCCTCATCTGACCAACCTTCTAACCTCTAAGGCACAACTTTCTCCAATGCCCAACACTTTCAGTCCAACCCTTTTCATCGTGATCTACTTCTTCCATGAGTCGAGGTGAACAAATTTGATGGCTTGGATACCACTGGTTGGATCACTCAAATGGAACATTACAACTCCTTGCATGGCATCACTGACGACTTGGCCAAACTTCATTACGATGTCTTCTATTTGGATCCTAAACGTTGGCAATGGTGGCAATGGCATCAAAAATCATGCCAAGGATATGTGGCTTGGACACAGTTTGTGGCTGAACTTTATGACCACTTTGACACTGATACACACTCCCTGGGCCGTTTGACCAAATTAAAATAATATAGTACCGTGGAAGAGTTTATCACTGCATTTGAGAAATTAGATTTCAGAACAAAGGGCATGTCTGATATTTTTTTCCTAAAATGCTTTATGAAGGGCCTCAAGCATGAAATTCGAGCCCAAGTACGGATGACTCGCCCCTAGACTTTGTTGGAAGCTACTCAACGTGCCAAGGAAGCACAACATGTTTTTTTTTCCCAACACCGCAAACCTTTTTTCCCTTTGTTCCCTCTCCCTCCCACTTCTGCTCCTCATCCCACCCCTCTCAAGATCGAAAAATTAACCCGAGCATAAATGGTTGAACACCAACTCGAGGGTCTTTGCTATAAATGCGATGAAAAATATTTTACGAGGCACAAGTGTAAGGAACATAAGTTTTTTATGGCCATATCTGAGGATGTTGTTGATGATGAGTTCGAGGCTTCTCCCGCGACAGAACTACTTGAGCCAACTCCTCTCACTCTGTCATCTAATCCACCATAAGTTGAACCAGTCATTTCATTGAATGCACTCGATGGCTTCTCCTCTCCCCAAACCCTCAAGATAATTGGCTACATTAAAAATCAGAAGGTCATCATCCTAATTGACAGTGGTAGCACTCATAATTTCATTCATCATCTCATTGCTCAAGCAACCCATTGCTATATCCATGCAGTCAACATTTTTCAAATCATGATTGCCAATGGAGGTTCCATGAAGTGTGGGGGGCATTGTGAAAATGTGTGTCTCCAAATTGGCCAGTACAACTTGAAATATCATATGTTCGATATCGACATGGGTTGTTTTGACATTGTGTTAGGTGCAAAATGGTTGCACACTCTCAGTCCCATCCTTATGGATTTTAAGGATTTAACCATGCAATTTGAACATGAAGGCCACCAATATAAGTTCCAAGGCATCACAATAGGATCCCTTGATATCATCAGTTCCCATCGAATGGAAAAGCTTCTCAAAAAAGGTCATTCATTATTTCCCAATTCCATGCTATTCAAGCAGTTGAGACACCATATGTGCATCCTGACCTCCAATCTATACTCTCCAAACACCAAACTATTGTTTCCACTCCCCATGGCCTTTCCCCTTCCCGTGGCGTTCATGATCATTCCATTCCTCTAGTTCTAGGCAACCTTCGTCCCAATGCTCACCCGTATCCTCATCCCTTTTCCCAGAAGAATGAAATTGAGAAAATTGTTCAAGAATTGTTCGACGTGGGTGTCATCTGCCATAGTACCATCCCCTATTCTTCTCTCGTGGTCATGGTACTCAAGAAAGAAGGCATGTGGTGCACGTGTCCCGACTTTTGTGATCTTTAAAAACTCACCATCAAAGACAAGTTTCATATGCATGTCATTGATGATCTATTGGATGAATTAAGTGGTGCTCATTTCTGTGCTTTCCAAGACCCATTCACAACGTCCATTGTGGATCAAATTTTCATGGATAATATCTTCAAGCTTCATGGCATGCCTCATTATGTTGTCTCTGATCGAGATCCCACTTTTACCAGCAATTTTTGGAAATAATTATTCCATCTCTAGGGAACCCAATTGCATCTAAGCATCGCCTATCATCCCCAGACTGATGGCCAAACTGAAGTTTTCAACAAGTATTTGGAAACCTATTTGAGGTGTTTTGCATCTGAACGACAGATTCAATGGACTTAGTGGTTAACCCTCATTGAATGGTGGCACACCAGATCTTACCATACAACTACTCACATGACTCCTTTTGAAGCAGTATATGGACAAAAGCCACCATCAATTCTCTCCTACATGCCAGGTGTATCAAAGGTTCAGGAGGTTGAAAACAATATTATAGTTCACAAGGCCATTCTTAACACCCTCAAAACAAATTTGGCCATGGCTCATAATCGCATGAAGCAACGGGCATATCAAGGTCATTCCGAATGACAATTTATTGAAGGGGACCAAGTGTTTCTTTGATAGCAACCCTATAAGAAGACTTCACTCAAAGCGGGCCACTGTCATAAACTTGCTCCCAAATTTTATGGTCCTTAAACAATTCTCAAGTGAGTGGGGCAAGTGGCTTACCAATTAGCATTGCCCAGTCATTCTAAGCTCCATCCTATTTTTCATGTCTCATGCTTAAAGAAGGTGATTGGTACTAAGTGCCAAACTCAAACCAGCCTCCCTGAGTTGGATGAAGAAGGTTCCATTTGGTTGCAGCCATAAGCAGTATTGGACCAGTAAAAGTGTCATCTCTGTTAGCACACCATCAAGGAAGTGTTAGTGCAGTGGAAAGATACAACTCCAGAAGATGCCACTTGGGAGCCAACCACCATTCTACAACAATTTCCTCATCTCAATCCTTAAGTACAAGGCTCTTTTTAAAGGGGAGGGCATGTTAGGGACCTGTTATCACTCAGTTTGTAGGAAAGGTTTAGGTAGCTTGAAGGCAAGACTCAAACTGGCGTAACAGGAGCTTCCCCACCCACTGTCACCTCGATGGGGAGCTCTTTCTATTCAGGGTGGCTAATCCCAAGGGAGTCGTCCCTAGTAATCTGGGGTTTTGAAGGAAAAGGATCAAGGGTTTAAGGCTCAAAGGTTAAGGTAAGCTTTCCCTTCACAGATTACTGCCAAATGGATAGTCAAAGAGAATATATCCCACTGAAAGGGCACCTGTTTGCGAGACAAGGCAATGATAAACTAAAATATGCCACAGTGGTTAGTACTTCAAAATATTAATGACTATCTTTAATACATATGAGCAATAATAAATGTAATTATTGACGAAGTCAATGATTGCATATAAAGACAAAAGGCTTATAATAATTCTTCAATAAATACAAAATGATACTTGCATTCAATGTATAAAATCAGTCCTTATTATATCACAATGCAATAAATGTGCTCATACACCAATATTGTTGCTGCGTCACTACACAATTTAAGGGTGACATCAAGCTTGTCTATATTAGTTTTGGTAGACAATGAGAAAGACGTTTTGCAAATTAAGCTAATGAAAATGACTAACGGCTCAAAGTCTATCAATGGATGACAATGCCACAACGTTTTAAACCAAAACAAGAGATCAAATTAGGTGTGATGTCATCCTAGGATTAGGGTTAGGTTAGCTAGACAATAAAGTGAACGTTTTGCTTTTTAAGCCAATGAAATTACTCAACACTTGTATGTCTATCAACGGATG
>SNQJ01S0020675.1:100238-121446 GCA_010110895.2 Picea sitchensis
AACCCATGAATATCAGCTTGCTAAGTTACCCAATCAATCACCCCAACAATGGTCAAGTGGATTAGTGTAAGATCCAAGCAGTCATCAGAAATGAAAGGAACCTAATGCATATATAAGATATAAGAAGGTTATAACAATCAAATATGACACATACCATGATACCTCGGACCAATTACCTCATGGAGCAAGAGTCCTCTCCGATACAAGCCCAGGTCGGTGGTGATGGAAACTGCTACTGCTGACAGGACAAATCTGACGAAGAAGAAGAGAGATGGGCCCTCCAGGGCCATGCTCAAGTCAATCCCGCTCTCGGTACTCCATGTCTAGGGCCATGTGGGCCTCGAGACATGATCTCCTAGTTATCCCTAGATATCAGGGATAACAGGACCTAACCTTCCTAACCCCTCACGTAGATAGAATAATATATTTCCATGTAATAAAGGCCAAAATTAGTTAATAAGCCCTATTTAATAGATTGGAATAAGTCAATGTAAGAAGACCTAATAGAAGCTTCTACTTCTAGAAGGATCTTCATGTAGAATGATCTTTAGAAGATAAAATTAGTATAAATAAGAGTAGGAGACATGAGAAGATTTGTCTCAAGAATTATTTTAATAGAGTGCTTCTCTGTTGGAGGTTTCCCCCTTGAATAGGCAAGTGAACATTGTTTCCTATCAATAAAGGTATTATTTTGGTGTTGTGGTTTCATATATTGTGTTGTTCCGTTGTTACTCTCGGCAATATTTCTTTTTTCTGCTATTATAATAGATCTGGTACCTTACATCTAATATACGTCTACTGTGGAAGGGATACAACTCAACTGTGGAAACTCTACAATGGAGCTATGGAACCCTCGAGCTATAGAAATTCTACAACAAGGCTGTAGAACTGTTTGAATTTTGAATTTGGAATGACAAATCCAATGTTTTGAGATGATAATCTAGAAGTTATGTGTGGCATGAAACTATGGTTTATTTTGGAAGTCATAAATCCTGTGTGTAGAGACAAAACATGATTTACATTTTGTAATGAATTTTGTATTTGACCAACCCAACAATAGTTTCGGGTTGGACACTTTGGAACCACCATTGCTCGAGTTTTAGAAAAGAACAAGATAATGATTTTCCCATACTAGATTTATGGTAATTATTGTTGAGATAGATTAAGAACTGTTGGTTCTCAAGCATGTCTAGATATATTTTCCTTAGTTTAGAGAGGTCGTTATAAAAACAAACCTCTCGCTCTTGTAAAAAGAAAAGGAGACGATAGATATGCAAGAATAGATTGAAGATACTACTTCTTGTTGTTGAATTGTTGTTTTGATAAAATTTCTCGAGCTTGGTTCTTGCCTTTATATATGTAATGTGTGAAGTAATTTAGCAGTTGCTATACCGTTTTACCAATACTCTGCCTGATGAGGCATGGTCTGCTCCAACAAGAAAGGTGCCATAGTAGTTAGTTTTGTAGGATTATTATTGTTGGTAATTTATATTTTTTTTTGTATCGGGCGGAATCGACAACTAGGTCAGGCTCATACTCACATTACATGAGGTCAATTCCACCCGCTACCACTATAACCTCCAGGTGTGCCCACGCTACCCCAATTGTGGGACACAAGATAATTCGAGGTTTCGAACTGGGGACCTCACCTAACATAGTACCTTAGTAGTGCACTCCATCCCCGAATGTTCTACACCATAGGGGCATTTGGTAATTCCTATTTAAAGTTGATTGCATTTAAGAATGAAGTGTGGTGCAACAATTTATCTTTTCATGTAGCTTATTATTGTGTTGAAAAAAAGAGTTACTTTTCCTAAATTGAATTATCATTCATATTTTGATTGCGAGTAGTGTGATTACTTCCATTTTCCTGTAGACTAACACCCCCTTGATAAATAGAGTTACATTTTTGTGGTGGACTGAAATTATTACTTTATTTCAGCAAGATTGTCATAGATAGCAAGGTTTACATTCTTTTGGTTATTCAAAGTTGTTGCAATTAAGTTTAGTAGAGTTACACTTCATATTAAGATTCGTAAGATTTCCATTGTTTCAATAGATTTCTTGAATCATCATGCTTAACTCAATAATCACAATTACTACCTTGGTTATAAATATTGATCATATTGGCAAGGATAGGTTTATTTTCTACAATTTACTTTCAACAAAGTGTGAATTTCCTTTCCAATAGAGTGTGAATTTACCATCTGAGGACAAGTGTGAATTTTCTACAATTTACCTTTTAAGCTAATTTACTGCCCGCACCTTATTTTGTGTGACTGTCATTTCCTTTCTGATGTCTATGTGGTTAATTAAAAATTGTTAGAACATTGCGAAAAATTGTGGAACTATTTATGTCCTTGTTTGTAAAAGTGGTTGTTGAAATTACAACTACACCACAAACACTTGCAAGTTAAAATAGAACTTCAGGTTGAAAATTTAATACACAAACTCTTGGTTGCTTTGTGAATTAATTAGAAAGGTGATTAAAAGGCTCATAAGAGTGTAAGAACAATGCATTGTCAAAATTGTGTATTGAGTGTCACCATGTATTAAGTGTCAAAATTGTGTCACAAAGCATCAAAATGTATCATAGGAGACCATCATAGGAAACCTCCTTAGCCAAACAATAAATGAAATATCAACAAATTCATAAGTTTGATAAAATGTGAGGGAGAATAGACACTGGTCAAATAATAATGCTTTCGAACCTTATATGTGCTTCCCCCTAGCACTGGTTTTGGTTTTATTCTTTGGGTTGTTTGGATAGATGCAAGAAAAATTGGAAAAGAGGGTTGTGATGCATGGGCACTTACTTGTGTCAATCATGCCCCTTTCCATATCCTTGCATAGCTTGCTTTCCATTACCCACCTCCCACACATCTATGTGGGTGATGCATGTCTTCAAGAATTTCTTTCATGTACATAGTGGCAAGTTGTGCTTACAATGTACTACTTCCTCTTCAAGCTTTGCTCAAGTCAAATATGTTTCCTCAACTGTATTTTTTCAACTCTGCCAGTGTAATATTTGAATAAATGCAAGTTTTCTCCATGAAGATGACATTAGGGTTGAGGTGAAACATTATGTTTGTCTTGCTATACTTATTTATTCATATTCATGGATATTTCTTGCTGTAATTTTTTGGCTAATATTGTTCACTCTAATTTTGAGGGTTGTCCTTGTTAGAATAATGTAGATGTGCTTATTTCACCATAGACAATGCTACACCATTTTCACCCAACCATAGACACAAAGACACCCCCGAGCACCTTAACCTTTGACAGAAAGAATGATTCCAGGAAGACACACCATAACCAACATATAACAAAGAGAGCACACCTTTTCCAAGGGTAGTTCACAAGAGAAAGTACCAGAAAGACTAAACAAGTGAAAACTGTACAACTGCAGTTGTTGCTCCTCCTCCTCCAAACTTGCACACTTTTTCTGGTTTCCTGAGTGAGAGTGGGTGAGTGAACACATGAGCCAAGACATCCTCTATTTATAGTGGTTCTAGTCACCAGTCTAGGCCGACTTTTCTTCTTGGAGGATAATATCTTAATATTATATATTCTTCTGAGCCGACATGTCTTCTAGGTTTTTCACACATCTATTTAGGGTTTCTCTTTCTTCCAGAATATTCTATTCTAGTCAAAGGTTACATATGGAGGTTAATACCTCCTGCAACTACCATAATATCAACACTCCCTTTTAGCTAGGGAGGTATTAATGGTATCAAACACATTCATCCACCTTCACATGGCATCTGAAAGACCCACATAGTCTTGTAGACCATTCTACAGGTAGCATTATCATATATCAAGCCACACGTATCATCATCACTATCAACATCATCTGGTAGCAATTTGGCATCAAAACATATTATCGTGCTTGTTCTTGGAATTCTTCTGTCATAGGCAATATCACAATATCCATGAGCCTCATTTAGATTTATTGATGATTCATCTCCACCACCATGTGTCTAGCATGTCGGATCATTCTTGTCCCATGAAAATAATCATGACCTCATCAGAGCCACAGTCACCTCATAGTTGATCCTCTCATAGGATCACTCTGTGAATGCATTTAGCTTGATGCAATCAGACACGTGTGTCTAGCACCTCGGGTCTTTGTTGTCCCATGGCAAGAATTATGACCACATCAGAGCCACAAACACCTCATGGTGATCCTTTCATATGATCACTCTATGAATGCATTCAACTCAATGCTATTGAACACGTGGAATTGCACCTCGAGTCTTCAGTTCGACGAAGACTACGTCAGGGCACATCTACTCTGGATATAGATGTTCCCTATCTCCCCTGGTATGCAACCTAGTTCCTGTGGAGATAGAGTCGGCCCGATGCTTATCGGGGCTACTCACCTACTCGTGAGAGTTTTAAGGCCTGATGCAATTCAAACATAGGAGATCTAGCAACAAAACGAACATTCAGTTTGTCGAAGATTACATCTGGGCCTATTCCCACATGACCAAGTCCATCTGATCAATCTTGGAATATCGACACGATGCTGTAATCATCAATACTCCCCCAGGGAAACATTTGCATTTCTGTCAAGCTTGTCCCATACATAGGCTTAGTGAAAATGTCAGCTATCTGCTCATATGTGGATAAGTGATGGAGCCTCACTTCTCCTTCCTATACCATGTCTCTGATGAATTCTTGAAATATTCTTCATTTCAAACTCTGAAGTCAACTCCCTCTATTTGAGAGAATCCTTAGACCACGCTTCTGTCTACTACATGCCCTGTTGCATTATGCAAAGTGTCACAAAACTATGTTGGCTTCTTCTTGATCTTTGAATCCATCTCAGATTTATCTCTTATGACCTGCCCGAAACAAGAAATAAGAACAACAAAATCTCCATGGTATCCTCCATGGAAGATATCATGCCTAGAGTCAAGGTCAGTAACAAAAAAAATCTCCTAAAGGAGATCAACTTCATATCATAAACAATAATCATTTACATAAGAACAAGAATATCTCCTAGAGAGGAGATCAACAAGTGTATCTCTAGTATTAAGGAGTTAGTATAATTATCATAACTTCAATAGATCAATATGCAACATAAGATCATAATAATGCCATAACAACTTTTAAATAATCAAACCTAGAGTCTTCACTGCTAGGGAGGGTGCACTTGTTCCTATGAATGTACTGAATTCAAAATCACTGCTTGGACAAGGTCTCTGTTACATTCCCTGCAAACACACTTATGCTTTGCTGGATGATATAACTTGAAAATAATATACAAGTGCATACCTTTGAAACTTTTAGTATCGTTCAACTTGTCTTCTAATTTTAAACTAGACACCATCTTGACAAGAAGAGGTTAGCAACTGAATAAAAAAGGTTCAATGATTAGAGCAAGCTAGAAACCTTGAAATTTCAACTTTGACCACAAAAATCAATTTTGACAAAAAGTCAACATTTGACTTTGACCAGTCAACCTTTGATTTTGACCCAAAAAATCAAACTTGACATTTTTT
Organism: Picea sitchensis; assembly: GCA_010110895.2. Lineage (NCBI taxonomy): Eukaryota > Viridiplantae > Streptophyta > Pinopsida > Pinales > Pinaceae > Picea > Picea sitchensis. The sequence continues at coordinate 105,746 of SNQJ01S0020675.1, forward strand.
TTGTCTGAGGGCACTAGTGGGCACGCTAGGCTAGGGCGCATTATAATACCCAAAAATTAGGTCCAATGCTTCACTGAAAGTGCCCGAGAGTTTAGGTTTAGGGTTTGTTACAACTGCAAAATCAAAAACCCTTGTTACAGTTGCAACTGGTGCTACAACAAGTTTGACAATGAAATCCTGATCTACCTTCTAGTGGTTAGACTGTTCTGAAGGTAGTGTGGGCCCATAAACTGTTAGAATAATGTAGATGTGCTCATTTCACCATAGACAATGTTGCACCATTGTCACCCAACCATAGGCACAAAGCCACCCTCGAGTACCTTAACCTTTGACATAAAGAATGATTCCAGGAAGCCACACCATAAACAACAAATAACCAAGAAAGCGCACCTTCTCCAAGGGTAGAGCAGAAGAGAAAGTACCAGAAAGACTAACCAAGAGAAAATCATACAACTGCAACTGCGCCTCCTCCTCCTCCAAACTTGGGCATTGTTTCTGGTTTCTTGAGTGAACAAATGAGCCAAGACCTCCTCTATTTATAGTGGTTCTAGTCACCAGTCTGGGTCGACTTGTCTTCCATGAGGGTAATATCTTAATATTATATATTATGTTGAGCCAACATGTCTTCTAGGGTTTTCACACATCTATTTAGAGTTTCTCTTGCTTCCAGAATATTCTATTCTAGTCAATGGTTACATATGGAGGTTAATACCTCCCGTAGCTACCATAATATCAACAGTCTTTGCTAGGGATGAAGGTTATGTGTGACATATTTAGGTCCTCTTGATCTTGTGGCCAAATCAAACTTGAAGAAATTATGTATTGTTGGTTGTTTATTGAATAAGAAGGATGTCATACTTTGTCTACTTCATTTATGGTTTCATGTGTGGCTATCCCTGAATGGTTCATGGTTGCACATTATTACTTAATTAGTTTTATACTTGTTGTGAGGAGAATATTTGGAAGGGCCTTCCTTTAACTTTCTACATATTAAATTAAATCCATGTGGTTGGTTAAAGTGCATTTATAATGGCCTAGCTATGCCTTTTTCATCTATTTCAAGCACTCTTTTCATTGAGCTAGACTCCATATCCCAATTGGATAGACACTAGACTTGGTAGAATATACCATCCCTTTTATTCTAAAGAACATCTTAAACATTTGTTTCTATGGTTCCCCCCTTGTGTAGGAAAATAACCGACCTAAAGTGAGAGGAATATTTGCTATGGTGATAATGGACAACCTTCCTAAGTGCTTCTAGGTTTGTACTTCATTTAGGGAAGTGAATAACTTGAGTGTAGGTCCAATAAGTAACATAGTGAAATAACAATTTTATTAACACCAACAGATTTGGATACATAACAATGAAGGAAAATGAAACAAGCACAGATTGGTAAAACTAATGTAAAAGTGTTATCTATAATTTGCATCAAACAATTGAACTGTTATATCTTCCTATTGGTGTCTCAACGACAACATCAACATATTTATGCTTAGCAATTGAAGAAAACATTATGTCATAGGAAGACTCATGCTCACAGGTTTTTCTAACATCGACTTAAAAAGTGACAATATAATGTTGACTCCATAGTAGGTATAACTTCAATGTATAACTATTACAACAACATTAAATCATATATCTAAGAAGCATACAACTACTTGGAGTATTTTCTCTATAGCAGGTATAACTTCAACATATAACTACTACAAAAACATTAAAACATATATCTAAAAGGCATACAACTACTTGGAGAATTTCCTTTGGGTTCACGATTGTATGACTTTTCTTTCATTCATTTAGAACCTACAAGACAACATAATGCCTAATTTCAATCGAAAGAAAAATTGGAAAATACAAAAATTATGCACGCACATATGCCACCAAACTATCTGCTTCACTTGTGGCTTAGTTTGGGGATCATTCGGAGGAGGCGACTCAAGTTTTATTTCATATTTTTTTTCCAACCTATAAGGAACGATTGTGAGTAACAGGAAAAATCAAAATTCAAAAAAATAATAACTATTATGAGGGTTATTTTACCTTAGATGGATCTCCTTGAGTGACATTGTCCACATCCAATGTCCATGACTGCTTTTTATCCCATTTTTTACATCCTCTTATCAAGTTTGTTCTCATATTCTTTTACTAGATTATTAAATGATAGGCTGGGAAACACTTGAGTGGACACAAGTGATGTCCCTTTCCAAGTGATCACTCCAAGTGGATGATGTAGTATACTTACAGACTCTCGTAGGTTATAGACAACAAAGAAAAGGGGGTCAAGGGTTATAAAGTTAAAAGGGTCACAAAAAGGTAAAAGGGTCAAGGAAGGGTGAATGAAGAGTTATAAGAGGAGGGCACACCCCTTGGCCATTATGCATTATTATTTTCTAAAAACGAATTTGAGGAGCTCTTGTGGATTTTGGCTCTTGGGATGAAAAAACCTAGAGAATAAGACTGGGTTCCGTGGTGAAACTATCCACCCTAGCTGATTGTAGAGGAGAGATCATACACTTTTTTTTCATTGTGGCCGAATTTCTCATCTTGGAGGCTAAGTTTTCTCATTTTGGAATTGTTTTTACCTTGAGGGCCGATTTACAGATGTTATGGTCGAATTTCTTTGAGCAGGGGTCAACTTTTCCCTTGAGAAGGGTGCATCTTTGAAACTAGACCAATTTTTCTTTGTGGGCAGAATTTATCCTCTAGAGAAGAAGGCCGAGTTTCCCATTGTTTGGGTCGATTTTTACTTTTTGAGTCATTTTTCATTGGAGTTGTTTTTGTTGTTTTCATGTGGAGAATTTCTCTCTTAGTGGGGACTGAAATATTGGTGGTGGAGCTTGCTATATTATTGGATAGAAAATCATGTGGTTGGGGAGGCTTCTACAACTATCTTTTCTGGTCAAGTTTGGTGCACATTCGTCCAACAACAATACAAATCCCTTGCAAGGCATTTAGAGACCAAATATGCGAGTCATCTTGATGTGTAAAGGCACTAATTAGATTCATAATGAAGTTGGGCCCTTTTTAGCTATCTATATTGTCGTTGTCTTATTGGATAACAAATCGTGTGGTTGGGGAGGTTGCTACAACCATCATTTTTGGTCTAGTTTGGTGCACATTCATCCAACAACAATACCAATCCATTGCAAGGTGTTTAGAGACCAAATATGTGAGTCATCTTGTTGTGTAAAGGTACTCATCAGGCTCATAATAAATCCATGCCTTTTTTTATCTATCTATATTGTTGTTATAACATTTGTTTGTGCATTCGATAACTACAACATTGCCAATATATTTTGCATGGATCATACATGTCTTATTTATCAACCAAATCCCACATTTTTTCTTTGAAAACATAATTGCTAACACTCAACAACAAGCCCATTAGTATAACAACATCATTAAATATAGTAAAAATGAGTTTGGGGGTTGTCTAGCAAGTGTTTGACAAAGGTATTAACTCATAAAAGTACAAAAAAAAGAACAACGTGTTGGACACACCTACCACACTTAGAGGGGGGGTGAATGAGTGTGGGGATCTTTTTACCAAAACTTCCCTCTTACACAAAACTCATTAGTTAGCATTCATCATTTACTTATTACTCATTGTTGTCATTTATAACCAGTTAGATGTGAGCATCTATCAACAACATAGATCATCAATAAGTCATCACCACAAGGAACACAAAGAACACAAGATGTATGTACAATTTTATTTTTATTATGGACTACAATCCTTGGGGTTTTTCAGCAACAACTAAATAGAGTACAACTCTACAAGAGCACCAAATCTATAATGCAAGACTCAACTTACACCCTCAGCACCAACTGAGATGAGGCAACAATCCTCAACAGATATCAATCTGCAACAGGTACGCGACTTGTCAGTAGTGCAGCCTGCGTGTGTATGCGCCCTGGCTCACTACAACCTGCGTATATACACGACCAATATATACAACAACTTGCGTATGCCTTCTGATCTATTAGGGTTTGTCCTTTTCATCACATACTCAGATCCTCTGCAACCTGCAAGCAAAATTTCTTCTGTCTTCCATTGTTAAACCTGACTATCAGCCATTCACAACACATACAAGCTCTCCAATAGCTTACTCATGCTCCACAACCAATCAATATGAATGCTGACTCAATCATGTAAAAGAAACTAGTATACCATAGCAATCATATCACAACTAAACCACAAGAGTACTGCTCACTCCATCAACCACCATAAACCACATCACAACAACCATACCAAGAATGCCCTAAGCATTCAAAACACAACAAGCAATACTATCCATCAAGACAATAATGCAACCATACCAGTGTCTCAGTGACAGATCTGAGCCCATAGAATGCAGATATGGAACTTGCTTCAGTCTTCAATAGCCAGTCATCAGCTCAAACACAAATCTCCATGTTTTTATCCACTGTACGCGCCCTGTCCTCATATAGCCTATGTATGTACATGTCCTGGCCCATTACAACCCGTGTACACCTCAGAAACTAGGGTTTCTGAAGCTCCGAGACTTTTTCCGTCAAGATCTCCAATATTGCCGAAACTTTGATGCATCCATGAGATCCTCCTCACGATCTCTTTCTCAGAATAGATCTTCAATCATGCTCAAGATATCCTCACCAAAGATGCTCTCACAAGAATCTCTCCATCAACACTCCAAAAGATAATCTCACAAGAAGCTCTCCATTGATCCACAAAAAGGATGATCTGCAAGAGACCATTGCTATCTTATTTATACTTTCATCCTCTAGGTTAATTAACCCATTTCTAGGTCACTTAACCTATTTTCCTTATTTTAGGGCTAACCACTTTCCATAAATAGAAAGTTCTCCAATACTTTATCATTTAAATATTCCTTCTTGATTTTGTCACTTCTCTTTATTATTTAAATAATCTACCTTGACTTTGTCACTTTACTTTATCATTTAAATAATGATTTACAATCCTTTGAGGCACTTTGACTTCTTTGACCTTATGGGGCTTCAAGCCATCATATGGGGGTCTTTCAACTTCGTAGGGCCATAACTCTCGAACCATGAGGAGTTATGTGACATTCCACATACCACTGGAAATGGCATGAAAAGCACTATCCGTCTAAGATAGTTTCACCAACAAAATCACTGATCTTATTCTCTTTATTCCACATACAAGCTTGGGTTCTCTCAACCATAACTCAATTGCAAAGCATCTTCCCGTGAGGGCTTTCACCATAAGGGGACCACTTTGGAGTTCATCCATTTGTACCATGACAAGAAAATAATGAGTCATATTTACATCAAACAAACTATGCATCATATATCAAAAAATCCATCTTCATCATGTATCAATGACAACTCATTGATCTATCTTCATCTATGCATCATATCAATGATAACATCTTCATCGATTGGTTTTCACTTGACATCTATCATTCTCATCAAGGACAATACATATACATTGTTCATCAATCATCAATCAATCAAGCCTATCAATCAATCCATTGGCATCAATCAATCAAACCATTGGCATCAATGACAACATGATCCAACACAACGGTGATAAGGAGTTTGTTACATCGGGATCTGGGCACAACAATAAAGTGTTTGATGAAACCTTTAAATCAAAACAAGCAATAAATCATAATATCAAGGAAAAAATAACTATATCAGTAGTAGGAGGGACATTACAGTGGTATCATAGCTAGTTTTCCTGCCATCCTGAGGGGAATTCAGAGGAAGGAACATTTCAGATTGAATTAATTAAGTGATTGACACTTAAATTTCTAAAATTTTAGTAGTGGTAGCAGGGAATCAAGGAAGATGAAGACCGAGGAGGAAGTCAATATAGAACTTGAACAGACCACGAAGGGATATCAGAATAATCTGACAAGGTTGTTAGAGAACCCTATATGGAAGGAGCCACACTTATCAGTTGAGAAGAAGGGGAAAATGTCCAAATCTAGAAAGGTTGATGAAGCTAAAAACTCACCTCATGATGGGGGTTTGGTAGAGTCACAGATGGACTTGCATGCATCTAGTCATGTGGAGGATGTGCATAATGAGGATGATGACACAATAACATCTAGTACACCTTTAACATTGTCCTATGAGGCCCATATCACTAGCGCACATGATGAACATGTTGTTGGAGCATATGGTGAAGCATCCCAATTAGCCAATGTTTAGGATTCAACATCATACCTTAGTAGTGATGCTTATGAAGATGAGGGTGTGCTAGTGCCTAAGTATGATGAGGATTCAGTGCCTTATCCTATCTATGATACCTATGATGATGCATACTTGATTGTACTTGTTATTGCATATATTGTAGCTTGGGAAAATCCCAACCCAAACAACAAAGGTGGGACAAACACGGGAGCACCTACCCACTGTCACCTTAGATAGACACTTCCCTTGCTTTAATGATGAATAAATCACCATAAGGGGGGAATCCCGGTGACCCTAGGGGGATTGAGATGGAAAGTGAAATGATTATGAATGAGCACCCCTATAGGTCTGTTGATTAAGGTTGGTTTTCATTGATGTCAACCCTTGAATAAATCCCGATAGCACAAAGGATGAACACCAAAGTGGTCCCTGTTATCGCACAGTTTGTAGCTAGGTCAAATGGCTAGAGAATTGAAGGCAAACTGGCGTAACAGGAACCTTCCCCACCCAATGTCACCTCAATGGGGATGTTCTTTCTATTTAGGGAGGTTAGCCCAGGGGAGACGTCCTCAGTAACCTGGGGTTTTGAAGAGGCTAAGGTATAAAGTCAAGATCAAAGTTTCCCCCTCACAGGTTACCACCAAAGTCAGACAGTCCGGCTAATCAGCCAATAAAGAAGTGTATGCCCAAATGAAAACACCTGCCCAGAATAAGACAACAATGATACAATATATATGCAGGCTATAACTCAATGGGTTAGTACTTCAATGACTATATGATATCAATTAATAAGCAATGTACAACAATAGATACCAATGAAGTCAACGTTTTATCAATTAGCTATGGTAAAAGCATCAATTCATCAATAACTATCAAGATGATGAATCTAACAATGTATCCAATCAATACTTTTCTCAATAAATGCTTCAAATCGTCATTTAATTGCTTATATTCAACACTTCCTACGTCAAGATGAGATAACCAACTGTGACGTCAACCCTAATTTGGTTAGTTTGTTAGTTAGGGTTTCAAAATTTAGAGTTTCGAGAGTGGTTTTGTACACTAAGAATTCAACGTTGGAGGCTAGAGATCAGTGCCTTAGGGTATATGGAGTCAAACAAGATAAGGGCACAAGGTTTTGAAAGGATGAAGACTTAAAGACAAGAGGGAAGGGTTCTAAAGTGCTGCAAAGGCAGGGCCCTAGAATCAAAACCCTAGGGGAAAGAGGCTCACTCCGATGTTTCTTAAGCAAGGCCTCATGCTCTTTCCTCCTTCCTTAGGTCAACTTGCCAAAAAGGCTAGAATAAATGATAAATTTAAGGGATGAGGTGAGAGAAAGTGTTGTAAAGACAAGGCTTTCAAACCCTAGAAGATGATGGCCCTAGGTGTAGATAACCTAGGCCTAGGATGTCACCCTCTTTCAACCTATAAACTTCAATGCTAGCTTAAGGGAAGAAGCAAGATGAATGTAGCAAAGGCTAGGCTCAATCCCTCTTCTTCAATGGCTAAAAAAAATTTCTCTCTAAGGGGACATGTAACAAGGACCTACTTGTGTGCTTGTTACCTAGGGTTTCAAATCAGCAATTTAATAAGCAAATGCAAGAAATTAAACATACAACCATTCAATTAAGAAGTTTTGCAAGAAAATCACTTACATATCATGAAGAAAGCATGTGCAAACCCTAGTTGTAAACCTTCCTTGGAGAAAAATGCCAAAAGATGCCAAAAAATCCTTCCAATAACAAGTGCGCCTCACTTAGAAAGAAACAATATCCTAGGAGGGCGCAAAAATCAGACCTCACAAGTGTGAGTGAGTTGTGTTATGTCAAATGAGGGAAAAACATCCTCAATATATAGCATCTCATGACCTTTAATTAAAATTAGGTCATTAAAAATAGCCGACAAGGCTAATAACAAAAAATCATACTGTTTTACATTAAACTGTTTAAATGAAACCCTAAATGAGCAATAAGCAAGACGTCAAGCCCCTTTGAGGGAGACATTGGCCATTTTTAGGGCAAAATGTAGCACTAGATGACAAATGTTGGCCCTCTTTGGGCCTCCAAACTCTGCCACACGTGCCAAAATGCTCTGTCAAGTACCATACACTGGAGGTGACGTCATGGCTCCTAGATGACGTCCTGGGGCATCAGAAAAGACACGTTCCACTTGTAGTGGGTCAACCCCCCTGGGTTGGGCTCAACCAAAGCATCCTGGATGAAAACGTCCTCCTTATTCTCTCGTGCAAAGGCTCGACCAATCATTTCCATGTCTCTGCCCCTGATGAGGTCCCAACAACCATCTGATGGGCTCTTCAGCCCCATGGAGGTCCGAACTAATCATCTCCCCATGTGTACTAGTCCACTTGGTACCTGTCCATCGGGCATGGTCCTGCACTTCAAAAACTTCACCCTCCATGGGCTCATTAGTCCTAGGGATCATAGCAATGTCAATCATATTTCATCATTAATTTTATCAAATGCATGCACAAAACCCCTAGCATATCATCCAATAGCTCAAAGACATTACACTGACCTACTATACAAAGCTGAAGAAAAAGACAAAATGCCCTATTGGGCTAGCATCCATAAGAAAAGGAAAGCTTCCAGAGGATATCATCCAATCCATGTAACACAAGGTGGTGTGGTCAAAGGATGTTCAGACATACAGGTAGAGTGAAAGATAGGGGTGATATTATCCGTGGGTACCTTTGTAGAAGGTGAGTTGTACCTGTCATGGATGTAATTATTTCCAAGCCCTTTATTGCCTTTATTCTTTCTTTTTTTTTAATTACTTTTTCTTTCTTTTTATTTCAAGGCCCAACTAGAGGACACTACCTTGGCGTGGTGACTAGAGCTAACAGTGTTATCCACAAGTACTTTCACAGAGATGATAAGGCTGGCTTGTGATGAGACCCCCTTTCCCTTGGCCATGCAACCAAAGGTCACTACCTTGGCGTGGTAACCAGATTAGCATTAGTATTGTAGCAGATAATGCTTAATGTCCTTTCTGCGAATACCTATGAACATAATGGGCTAGCTTGTAATGAGACCTCCCATCCACCTCTGCTAGGAGTCTTGTTTGTGTTTCTTGGGCCCCTCTGCCATTTTTTTTGAGAGGCGTTTTATTGCCTTCGGGGATCCCTAGAGATGAGGAATATATCTAGGTTTTATTTTATAGCTTTTATCTTTTACAGTACTTTTACCCTTGGACCTTTAGCCCCTTCTTCTGAGATAAGGTGTAACCCACAAACAAGTCATCCTAATGTCGGGACGGGGAATGGGATAGATGAGTGAGAGATAAGATGTAAGAGTGATGATATGATGGGAGTGGATAGGTGGACGCCAAAATCCCCACAGTGGCTAACCAAAACCCATGGATACAAGCTTTTGGGGCTGCATTAAGTCCCCCAACCATGGTCAAGTGGGTTAATGTAAGATCAATGATGGAAGTCGAAACAGAATTTGATGCATATATCTAAAAATTATATAATGGTTAATGTAAGATCCAAGCAGTCGTCAGAAATGAAAGGAATTTGATGCATATATCTGAAGGTTATAATGATCAAATATGACACATACCATGATACCTGGACCAATTACCTCATGGAGCAAGAGTCTTCTCCGATACAAGTCCAGGCCGAAGGTGATGGATGTTGTTGCTGCTGACAGGACAAGTCTGATGAAGAAGAAGAAACATGCCCCCCCCAGGGCCATGCTCAGGTCAATCCTGCTCTTGGTACTCCATGTCTAGGACCTGTGGGCCTCGTGACATGATCTCCTAGTTATCCCTAGAAATCGGGGATAACAATCCCCTTATGGTGAAAGCCCTCACGGGAAGACACTTTGTGGATTGAGTTATCCTAGAAGTATGGTTAGAGAACCCATGCTTATTTGTATAATAATGAGATGAAGGTCAGTGAATTTGTTAGTGAAACTATCCTATATAGATAGTTCTTTTGATGCCATTTCCGATGGTATGTGGAACGTCACATAACTCCTCACGGTTAGAGAGTTATGGCCATAAGAAGTTGGAGAACCCAGGTTTGGGTAATGGACCCAAGTTTGTTTGATAGATAATGGTATGAGTTTTGATATATTTGCAGGTAATACTATTCTTTATGGATAGTACATGTCATTCCATTTCTGGTGGTATGTGGAACGTCACATAACTGCTCACGGTTTGAGAGTTATGGCCTTACGAAGTTGGATGACCCTCATATGTCATCTAGAAGCCCCAAAAGGTCAAAGTAGTCAAAGTGGTTTAAGATATTTTAGAAGGTAAATAATAAATTAGGTGATGAGTGTACTATAATTCAAAGTGAATACAAAATAAATTATTTAAATAATAAATTTAATGGAGAAATTAGAAGTGGGTTAACCCTAAAATAAGGAAAGTGGGCAAAGTGACCCAGAAGATGTTTTTAAGGAAGCTACTTGGAGAGTATAAATAAGAGGCAAGACTCTCTCATTTTAGATCACACTTGAGAATATTGACTATCTATAGGTGTCTGAGGTAACCAAAGGATATCTAAGCCAAATTTCAGAAGGAAGGTGAAGAAAAGAAGGCCGAAATTCATGGGAGGATAAATTCTTTTGATGATGCTTTTTAAGGTGTTTCGGAAAAAACGTCATAACTTCTTCATAACAAATCCAAATTTAGTAAGACCAAATGTGTTGGTTAGAGTACAACCTATAGTATGTTGTGTAACATTTTTAGATCGATTCAACAAATATTTTGTGTGGGGCACGCTCTACAAGGTTGCTCTCTAGAATAAGCCAGAATTCAACAAGTTAAGGAAGGTTCTTAGGTATGTGATCATATACACTAGGTCTATTATAGAGTTACAAATCATATTTGGATGATGAATTTGAATGTAATTTTTTAATACATATAAGAAAAAACATTTTGTGGTTTTCTCCCACTTTGGGTTTCCACGTAAAACACTGGTGTAGTGTGTATGCGTATGATTGTTCATTTGTTCATTGCTCATTATTGGATGATAATTCTACATTGATATAACACTTTGATTATTTGGTTAAAAATGATTATAATTGCTCTATTACTGATTCACCCCCCCTCTCAACAATCCGACAATTGGTATTAGAGTAGGTTCCTTCAGAAATCAGTTTAACCACTGAAAGGTAGATCATGGAGAGCAACAACTTGTATAAAAATGAAATACCACAGTTTGATGGACACAATTATGGTTTTTGGAGCATAAGGATGAAGACATATATACAGGCACAGGGATTTGAAATTTGACAATCGATTGTAGATGGATACACAACACCAACAATTCCACCAACAAATGAAAAATAAGTGAAACTAGGTCAGAATAATTCCAAAGCCACAAATGCACTTTTGAATGGTCTCAGTGAAACAATATTCACGAAAGTTGCAAATTGTAAATTCGCTAAAGAGATTTGGGACAAGCTTCGAAATATTTATGAAGTAGATTCAAAAGTCAAAGCAACAAAGCTTCAAACTTACAGAGGTCAGTTCGAACAACTAAAGATAAAGGAAGATGAGAATATTGCAACCTACTTCTTACGAGTTGATGAAACAGTGAATGCAATCATAGGATTGGGAGAAGAAATTGAAGAATCTGTAATTGTTCAAAAGGTACTAAGTTCTCTTCCTATGAGATTTGACCCTAAGATATCAACATTAGAAGAAAGATCAGATCTAAACTCAATAAGCATGGACAAACTGCATGGAATCTTCATAGCATATCAAATGAGAACTGAACAAGAAAATTCAGATGTAAAAGAAGCAGCCTTCAAAGCATCCAAAAGATCAAGGCAAAAGGAAAAACAACAAGAACAACATAACAACAATAGTGATGTCTCAGAAGATGACGAAGAAGTGGCCAACTTCGTCAAAATAATGAACAAGGGAACTGACGATAGGTATAGAGGTAAGATTTCTTTAATTTGTTTTAATTGTGATGGTATTGGTCATTTTGCTAACAAATGTCCTCATAAGAAAAAGAGAAATGATGAAGGTTACTCAAAAGAGAAACAAACATATAAAGGCAAAAGAACGACAAATAATGTTTTCAAGAAAAGCTTATGCACCAAAGAAGACATCTCATCATCAGATGAAGATGAAGTCAGTGACAGTGAGACATGAAGAGTTTTATTCATGGCAGTAGAAGACTCTGATAAAGAAGACTCGGAAGAAGAATATGAGGAAGCCAAAGAATAATATGAAGAATTCGAAGAAGAATTTGAAGAGACAGAAGTTGACTACCGGGAAGAATTGATGTGTGCCATAGAAGTTATCATAAGAGAAAAGAAGAAAAATAGGAAACTACAAGCGAAACTAGACAAGAAAGAAGAAACTCAAGAACTAGAAAAAATGATCACAAATTTGAAGGTTCAAATAGAAGAAGATAAACGAATTGAATAAGCACTCAAAGAACAGCTAGAAGAAAAGAACATGAACATTGGAAATATGGAAGCAGAGATTGTCACATTAAGAAAGGATATTCAAAAGAAAAATATGCAGAATAGATCAAAAGTTTTGGATGACATTATCAGCAGTAAAAAATATCATCTTGACAAGTCTGGACTTGGATGCAATCAAACAGAAAAGGGATCAAGCTCCAAAACAACAGAGCAAGAAACATATCCAAAAATCTATGCAGAAACAATCAAAGGGGATAGGAAGATTACAGGGACACTCCTCCATCGAGAAGATGCAGATTTCAGAATCAACAACAGATAGATAGGCCTCAAGAAGAAGAATGATTCACAAGAGCACCTCCTTTCAGAATATCTTCAACTCCCAAGTATCAAACTATATTTTTTGGTTTATGTTATGCATGTAATATATTTGGACATAAAGCTGTGAATTGCAGAGCTAACAACAGGAACATAAACAACTTTGAAAGTCATACACAAAAGGGTTATCCAAGAAGGCCTAGTGAAACACATATAAGAAGTTACAACAGGTTTGAATCTTTGAGCACTAAAGTGGAATGTTACAAATGTAACAACTTTGGACACATGGCCAAAGATTGCTGAATGAAAGTCCCTCCTAGAGAACCGAAACAGAATAACAACAATCACAGACAGGAACCTCAGAAAAGGACATGGATAAGAAAGCATAATCAATATAGCATTGAAGAATGCACACTCGCTCTACAAGATAAGAAAAAGAAACGTGGTTGGTATGTTGACAGTGGTTGTTCAAAACATATGATAGGTGATAGAGACAAGTTTCTTACATTAAGAAAGGAAATAGATGGATCAATCTCCTTTAGAAATGATGATTCAACTAAAATCATTGGAAAAGGCACAGTCATAATTGAGAACAAGAATACAAAGGAAGAAAATGTTCTACTAGTAGAAGATATGAAACATAATCTTCTAAGTGTGAGTCAAATGTGTGACCAAGGTCATAAAGTTACTTTCGATTCACAAAAGTGCGAGATAAGAAAAGAAGGTTCAGGAAAATTGATTGCTACAACTGCAAGAACTTCAAGAAACATATATGTGTTAAGTTAAATTGGAAATGAAAAGTGTTGTCAAGGAAAGGAAGATGAAAGTTGGCTATGGCACAGAAGAATGGGTCACATACATTTTGATAACCTTGTCAAAGTCAGCAAAAGAGAAGCAATCATAGAAATTCCCTAGATCACGAAACCAACCAACACTTTATGCAAGCATTGTCAACAAGGAAAGAAAACAAAGGCTAGGTTCAAATCAAAGGAATATTCAACGACAAGACCACTGAAAATTGTGCACACTGATCTAGTTGGACCAACTACAACAAAGGGTTTAAAAGGTGAGAAATACTTTATGTTATTAGTTGATTATTATACAAGAATGACTGCAATTTGCTTTCTCAAGAATAAGTCAAAAGCTTTTGAAAACTTTAAGATCTACAAAGAAATGGTTGAAAATGAAATGGATTAAAAAATCAAATGCTTGAGATATGATAATGGATGAGAGTTCACTTCAAAGGAATTTATGGACTACTACAAAAGTCATGGAATAAAAAGACAATTCTCTGTTGGTAGGACACCTCAACAGAATGGAGTTGTTGAAAGAAAGAACATGACAATACAGGAAATGGCTCGAACAATGCTAATGGATTCCAAAATGACAAATATATTTTGGACACAGGCAGTTCATACAACAGTTCACATTCAAAACAAATTAATGCTTAGAAACAACATTGACAAAACTCCCTACGAGCTATGGAAAGGAAGACCAACAAATGTGAAGCACTTCAGAGTTTTTGGAAGCAAATGCTACATCAAAAGAGAAGACGACAGAATGGAAAAGTTTGACTCTCGTGTGGACAAAGGAGTACTTGTTGGTTACTTAAGTACAAGGAAAGAATACAAGTGTTACAATTTGAGATTGAACAAAGTTGTGGAAAGCATCAACGTAACAATTGATGAAACAAGCAAACCAGAATCAAAGGAAGAAGAAAATGAATCAATGGAACAACCTTTCGAAGAAGAAGCAAAAGATGAAAAAGAAGTATAAGAGGAAGATTAAGAGAATCCGACAGAAACAAAATAGCAAGTTCAACAAGTGTCTCCAAAGACACCTAGCAGACGAGTACAGGAGAATCATCCTTCAGATCAGATTATCGGAAACAAAGATGTAGGAGTTGAAACTAGAAGAAGAATCCGTTCACCATAACAAACACACCTAGCACTCTTATCTACAATTGAACCAAACTGTTTTGAAGAAGCCAAAGCCAACAAGGATGAATTTTGGAATAAGGCCATGGATGAAGAATTGGATTAAATAGAGAAAAATGACACCTAGGAATTGGTTCCAAGACCAAAGAATAAGAATGTGATCGACACAAAATGTGTTTTCAGGAATAAATTGATTGAAGATGGAAATGTTACAAGGAACAAATCTAGATTGGTATGTAAAGGATATGCACAGATTGAATGAATCGACTTTGAAGAGACATTTACCCTAGTTGCCAGAATGGAAGTAATCTGTTTGCTTTTAGCTTATGCATGTTCCAAAAATATTAAAATGTATCAGATGGACGTAAAATCATCTTTTCTGAATGGGGAACTTGAACAAGAAGTCTACATTGAACAACCAGAAGGATTTCAATTGTCAGAGAATGCAGATTATGTGTGTATATTAAAGAAGGCCTTGTATGGTCTAAAACAGGCTCCTAGAGTATGGTACCCTAGACTGGATAAGTATCTACAATAGGCTGGGTTTAGAAAAGGAAGTGCAGACAACAACCTCTACATCAAGGTAAGTCAAGGTAATATTTTATTAATTGAAGTTTATGTTTATGATATTATTTTTGGTAGTGATGATGATAGGTTAAGCCAGAAATTTACAAAGGATATGCATAATGAATTTGAAATGTCGTTACTTGGAGAACTATCCTTCTTTCCAGGACTTCAGATACGTCAAAGCAACCAAGGAATTTTTATTTCTCAAACCAAGTATATCAGAGAAGTGCTAAAGAGGTTCAGAATGGAAGATTGTAAACCAATTATCACTCCCATGCAAATCAGTTGCAAGTTGAACAAAGATGA